>CP092088.1:57281268-57338768 GCA_029203775.1 Neoneuromus ignobilis | reverse complement strand
TCAATAATTGGTTTCCTTAATGGATGAATTATTTTATAATACCACAAAATTTTATGGCATTAAATAATTAATTATTGTTCATATCTTTTAAAAGTTTTATAATATTGATACTTGAAAACTGTAAAATGTTTATTAGATTTTTATAAAATTTTCCAAAATGTTTAAGAACAGTTCTATTATGTACATAAAATAATATTTACTGATTTTAATTTGAAAGTACATTTTTAATTAATCAGTTATATTTTTAATTAAATATTTAAACATTATTTGTTTTTAAAAATTAGATTTAAAAAAAATTGTTTATACGATAATTTTACATTATTGTAATATTTTTTAATTTCAAGAAATTTATAAAGGAAATTTATATTTGAATAATATAAAGAATGTATTTATAAATAAAGAAAAGTAACAAATGTTCAGTAAACTATCTGTTAGTAAGATATTATTTAAACATAAAAAACAAGTTGAGTCTAGTTTTTAAAGTTTAATTTAACATGAAGTGTTGAAAATTTTCATCTTGATCAACACGAATTACAAATTCAATTTGAAATCTGTTTTTATATTCGAAAATGATATCCATGATTAAAATCACAAACTAAAATATAATTGATTTGTACATTTAAAGAAAAATAATATTATTATTATTGAAGTTAAATACCACACATTATACTACTATCGAACGTATTATTAAATTAGTTTCGTGATAAAGATTTCAGTTCGTCGAACACTAACTCCTTATGTTAGCTCGTATCTAAATCGACCACGACACCGACTTCATTTTAAATCTTCATGAATATTCAATTCAGAATGGCGAGATACGATCGTCGTTCTCAGCGCTCTTATGTAATTGACACACTATTCTAAGACAATTGTCAGAAAGCAGCTGACATTCACATCATAACAATTGATTTGTGTCGATCAAACTATTCCTGATTTTGGGTTTATTTCGGAATCGATGTATCTGAAAATAGATCAACTTGGGAGAATTGGGTTATTTTTAGAAACATTGGAAGTAATTTTTATATAGAAGATAAAATATGAACGAGAAGAAACATTTAGATGATTACGTTTTGTTAAATTGAGTAAATACTGTTTTTTAAGAGATTTACTCAAGTAATATCATAAAAAAATATTAATGTTTAACGATTATTTGCTTCTTGCTCTTTTATTTTTACCATAAATTCAAATAAGATGTTTGTATTTTCTTTCTTGTATTTGCAAATAATTAATTTCTACAAAAATTTTAAATATTATAAAAATCCTTACATACTTAATATAGAATATTACAAAAATTATTAAATATTAGTTCTCAAAAAAAATCTCTATAAAATTTATAAAAATTCTTAATCATTTTTAATTGTCCACTATTTAATAATTACGATGATATTTCCAAGTAGATATCATTTTTGAACACAAACATTAAAATTTAAATACAAGAATACAATTTGAATATAAATCAATAATTTATTCCAATAATATAAAATTTTATAAAATTATGTTTGATAAAATACAAATAAATTTTGATGCAAACACCACAAGATATGAAATTACCTACACTTATTAATTAATTCTTTGTTTAGAAGCTGATGTGAATTCTTATAGTTATGTCATCATTGTTAGAGTACTGTATTATAAAATCATAACAATAAGTGAATTTTCAACACTTTTATAATATCTTGCGGTGTTGAAACGATAATTTATTTATGCTAAACTGAATTTTTTAAAATACTAAAAGAATAGTGTGCTCAATAATTATTTATTGTTCTTTTTTTTTACTAATATGAATTTCAATAACCATGACATCATTTTTAGAATTTTGAATAAGAAAAAAAATAATGACAAAATTTTTTTCTAGAAAAGTGAATTAGCTTTAGTGATAAATTATACTATAAAATTTCTTATTGAATAAAAATCATATAGAACTGAAATTAAAAAAAATTAAATCATTTTCTACAAAAAAATGTATATTATTATTAAATAATATACAAATAATTGTAAATAAATTCATACTTGAAAATATTTTATAAACAAAGACCTCTAAATTGAAAAATAATTTCTTATGCAGTTTCATATTGGTAACATAACAATAACATTTCTTAAATAAAAAATTAGTTTATTTCATGTAGAAATTAAAAAATATTTTCCAATTTCTATTTTCGAAAATATAAAAATTTTGAACATATTAATTTGTTGTGATATATATCGAGTTTAATATGTATTCTCAATTCCTTAATTTATATTTGAATAAATATTTTTTATTAATTAAGATAGCCTTGTTAATAACAACATTTATTAGATATTAAGTAAACTATGTTTATTTAGAAACAAAAAAATGTTTATTTTAAAATCAAAATTGTTTCAGTCGGGATTTATTTGTTCGGTTTTACATTTTTTGGAATTAATTTATAAATAAATTTATATATTTAATAAAATTTTTTTGAGTGTTGCAACGTGAGTTTTCACTTTGTAAAAAAGTAAGTATTTTTTTAAATAAAATTTTCGGTAGGTCTTCATATGAGTTTCTAACGAAGTAGGTTATTTCTTATGAATACATGAATAATAATTAATTATCAATTTGTATGAATTTAATTGAAGTTTATGTCAATGAAGTCTTTTTTATTAATTTTATTTTTATTTACTAGTATGTATTTTTGAATTATATATATATATATATATATATATATATATATATATATGTGTGTGTGTGTGAGTTTGTGTGTGTATATTTATTTATTTTAATTGAATTCTATGAATTTTTTTTAAAAAAATATAATTATGTGAAATATAAAAAATTGTTGTCGTTCGAATATTTTTTTAAAAAAATAATGTAAGTGTATTTCTAGATACTTTATATACATACATACACATATATACAGATATGGACAAAAATATGGAATCACTAGGCAATTTTATGTTTTTGATAACAATACTAGAAAAAAGTATATTAATACATTTTGACATAGTTGACATTTTGACATTGTTTATGATAATTTATTCATTTATACTGCGTATCATTGTTGTTAGTAAATTAAATATTATTTTAATTACCAGTTTGTATGTAAATGTTGCAAAAGAGGTTATTTAATTGACTGAAAAAACAGGTCGTGTCTGTTTAGCTGCAACATTCATGAATACAATTGGTGTATTATTAGGTGTGTTCAAAAAAACTGTATCTAAAATTGTCAGAATATATAAATCATTGAAAAAAGTTCTACATTAAAGAAACGGTAATCAAAACTTGATACTAAACATTAGAGATTTCTGATATGAAAGTGATTTCTAAATTAAAAAATCAAAATTACAGCAACAAATATGATTGCCATCTTGAAGATGTTCACACTGTCCATTTTGAATTTTACATGCAATGCAATATTATAAATAGATTTGTATTACTTGCTTTTTGATTTTTTATTACCCTCTTTCTTTTTCTCTCTCCCTCTCTCTCTCTATATATAAGATGGCCAGATGAAATTGAAGGTTAGTAAAGGATAATAAATGAGTAAGGAAGTAAATGTATGTCTAAATCCTTCAGTCTCATTTAGACCACACTATATATATATATGGTGTTTTTAAGGGTGATAGAACTTTAAATTGAATCCCAATCGAAAGTTCTATCTAACCTAAAAACACCTTTATCATACATTTATATATACATACACACACACACACACACATGTATATATATATATATATATATAAAGGATTTTTTTTAGGTTA
Source organism: Neoneuromus ignobilis (assembly GCA_029203775.1). Lineage (NCBI taxonomy): Eukaryota > Metazoa > Arthropoda > Insecta > Megaloptera > Corydalidae > Neoneuromus > Neoneuromus ignobilis. Next base: position 57,335,051 of record CP092088.1, on the reverse strand, counting down.
AAACTTTCGATAGGGACTCAATTTAAAGTTCTATCACGCTTAAAAAAACATCATATATATATATATTCGTTCTTTAAAATAATTATGAATAGAATTATTATTTTTTAAATAAAAGTAAAATATTTTGCATAATTGATTACATTGTAATTTAATTTCATATAAATGTTCTTATTAAAAAATCGTAATTTAATAAAGTATTTCTTTAAACAAAAATAACTGAAAATAATTAAAATCAATTAAACATTTTTTCCTTCAATAAATCGCAACAAAAAATATTATTCTATAATAAAAATATTGTTTCTTTTTCTTTTACTACTACTGAGTATCAAATTCCAAAAAAAATAAATAAAACGTTACTGAGAAACGTAATTATTTTCCTTCATTTAATTGAAATTAATTAGCAGAGATTTGGTTACGAATGTATCAATACGTTATCTGATTAAAGAGCGAAAATGTAATCCATTAGTCTTATCTTTAAACTTGAATATCGATTAGAGTCATTGATGTATTATTTAACATAAACCATTCGCCTGTAGCAAAATTTACGTACGATTTTCAGAAATAGCAAATATGGTAGTCAAACCAAGAATCAATGGCCGTACTCGACTCCTGTCTCCCGTAATCAGATCGATCAAAGAACTGAAGGATCCAAAAGGTTCTCATGTTCGTTCTATAATCAAAAGGGTTCAAGATATTATTGATGCCTCAAATATAAAACCGAAACCACGTAATGTGGTGATGCATGTGAAAGAAGCGTTAAAACATGGCATCGAGTATGGTTTATTGAAATATCTCGGTGGTAGATATAAATTATCAATTTGTGATAATAATTCCAAGGACGAAAAATCAAAAATGATGAAGGATACTAAACATAATTTTTGTCAGTATTGTAAAAAGAAATTATCATTGAATTTTCAAGATGAGGAACCGTTTGATCGTAGTGCGTCTAGTGTGAGCGAAGATGATGATAGTGATGTAGCTACTTATTCAAAAAGAGGTGCATGTCTAGGACGTAGGAAACGTAGACGTAGTTGTGGTAAAAAACGACGACGCAGACGTCGTAGTTCTTGTAAGAAAAAACGACGACGACGACGAAGAAAGAGTTGTGGAAAAAAACGTAGACGTAGAAGTAGAAGACGAAAATCGAAGTGTGGAAGAAGGAGAAGAAGAAAAAGTACATGCGGAAGGAGGAAAAAGAAGAAGAGTAGTTGCCGTCGTAGGCGTAGAAAAAGTAATGTTTGTTTTAAAATGAATGAAAACGACGTCGTTGCTAACGGTAACTCTTTTAATATTAGGATTAATTTATCTTCTGATAAATTAACACTGACTTTCGAATAAGTATCACTTATTTTTATGTCTTTTATTTCAATATTTGGCCAATAAAATATATTAGATGATTTAAACTGATATTGTTTTTCCTAGTTTTGTTATGAAATCATAATATTTTTTTATTTATTTAAATATAATATTTCTAACCAGATATTGATAATATTGTAAAATTGTAGAAAGAGGCGATAGAAGTCAAAAAACAAACATAGACGATCAAGAATTTAAATCCAACAATTTACTAAATACGCGACAAGCTAAATCTCCTAGCTCTCGAAGAGCTCAAAGTGGTAAGAATAATTGTATATTTTTTAAATATTCTTAGAATAAATTTATATTATACTTTGACTATAACTAAGTTTGATTAACTAGGATATTTTTTTAAAACTGAAATATTTAATTTATTTTTAAATAAAATACTATTTTTGAAGGATATAAAAATATAAATTTATTTATTAAATAATTTTTGTGCATATTGCTATTTTTAATTTAATCTTCAAAATGTAAAAACGTTTTTTACAAAATAGAAAAATATTTTATATTGAAATTTAAAAAAAAATCTTTCATATATTATTTTTACACTTTTTCTTTATATAAATGTATTTTTTTATAAAATTATCCTGGAATTTCATCAAATAACAATTTCTTGCACAGTTTTTATAATAAAATATATTTTTTTAACTATTTTTTTTTGACATTAAAAGTTTCATTAATATTATTTATCTTTATAGTAGTTATTAGTAAGAGTCGTATTTAAACGAGAATTCTTTGCAGTAGAATATGTAATTATTAATTTAATTTGTATTATAAAAAAGAGATAAAAGTTATTATTCATTATATTATATTAAAAACATATATACAAGGATATTACTTTTCGTAAGAAGTATATAATTTTATTGTTATAAAATTTTATTATATAGCAATATATTTAATAAAAATTTAATTAGATAAAAGAATACCTCGTTAAAATAAGACAAAACATTTTGTTTCCAAATTTCAATTTTAAATTTAGATTGAAGAAGTATGAAAATTTGATATATTTTTTAAATAATGTTAAATTTGTTTTGTTTGTAATTATTTTCTAAAAATATGAAAAACTAATTTTACTGAAGAAAGGATAACAATTTTCAAATTTTTATTCTACCTTCTTTAATTTTTACGATTTTGATCTTTAATACAAATTAATTAACATATTACTTCTTTTTCTCTTTACATTTCAAAAATATAGTCCAAAGGAACAAAAAAGGATTATCTAAAATACTACAATTTCTTCAAAGAACTTTTAATTTTTTTTGAGATCTGAGAAACGAAATGTTTTTATGAATAAGTACTGATAAAAGGATGGCTAGATAAATATATAGATGAAAAAATTCTCGTTTAAGACACAAAAAAAAAAAATAAAAAAAATCAGCTAACAATCACCCTGTTTATTTTAAGACGAAAACAGCGTCGAAGACCTACAACAATTCGATCCTTCAGGACAATGCCGTAATCCAGAATGTTCATGTGCTAACGAAAGAAGAAGTCGTTCTAGACGTTCTTCCAAACATTCACGATTGGAAAGAAACGATGAAAGTCCCAAAAAGGAAGTCCATTATATTTATAAAAGTAAATCGAAAGACATATAAACGAACGACATTAATACGTGATTGCAATTTGAAAATTGATTTTGTTTCCTGAAATTAGAGAAACATCATGGTTATGAAAACTGTGAACCGTTTTTTTATGCTTTTTCGGCGGTATGGACATTATTTTATATGTATATGATATGTGTTTTCATTTTATGCAAGTACAAGTTTTGTTTGTTTATTTTTGACATTTTGCAAGTGTTTTATTATTATTTTTTTAACGAATTACAAGGTATGTTATTATTTATAAATTGATCGTATTTATAATCGATTTCAAAAAAAAAAAAACCTTAAAAAAACCTTAATTGAAGACATATTATATATATATATATATATATATATATATATATATATATATATATAAATTGAAACTAAACGTATTTTTAAAATTATTTTTTTGACAAATAAGTAAAACGATAATGTGAAAATACAAGACAACTAAAAAAAAATTAATGAATTTAAAAAAAAATATCCACAGGTAGTAATGAAAAAAATTGATTTGATGATAAATATTTAAAAGGATATAAAATTACTTATAAATAGAAAAGATGTAGATTTTAGATAAAAAATATTAAATTGTATTATATTTAATCGTAAGTTGATAAGTTACTTATATACATTTATATAGTTATTTTTATATTATTAGATTTTAATATCAATTCTATATAGTTAGAATAAAAATCTATAAAATGTATATATTTAATAACTTAAATATTTCGAAAATATTATTTCTTTTTAAAATATGTTTGAATGAAAATAATTCCAAAATATTTTATAAATGTCATTTATATAATTTCTAAAGTATTTTTTAATAATGTAACTACTGAAACTTAAATTTTAATTTTTAGGTTAGAAATAATATTTATTTGTTTAAAAATTAATATTATTTTATTATTACTTGGAATATAGAGAAAATCAATATATTTATTTGAATTATTTTTTTTATTGACGTCAGTTAAAAATTCATTATAAATATTTTTTAAACCAGACAATATTCATATAACTATTAAAAATGATTTATAATTTTCTAGAACAACCAATAATAGTGTAGTATAAAATGTTTTCAAATATGTTATTTGATTTTAAGATTATTTTTGTTCATATGAATTAAGTTATTTCAAAAATGAACACCTATTCACAATAACCATGATGTTTGTAATCTTTAGATGATTTTTTAAAAAATTACAATACATATTCTTGTTGCAATCTCGAAACGTTCGAATTTTCTTTACGCTAGTTTTGATTTCTTTCAAGTTTTTAACATATTTGTATTCGGTTTGACACCAAGTACTTAAAAACTGAATTTATTATTATTTTTATTTAAAAATATTATATGGCAAAAGTATGGAGTTCAAATTGCAACCTCAAACGTGCATATATATATTTATTAATAAATATATATATATATATATATATTGTTTAATTTGGCATAATTGTTTTGTTCTTGTTTGATTTCATGTTTTATTTTTTGTGTTTTATTTGCAAGTGAACTTTATATACAAGTCTAAAAAATAGTCATGTTAAATTAGTATACAGTCATAGGTTTTACAATTGACAACACAATCTGTTAATATTTTCATTTTCACAATTTATTATAACTTATTCATTCAAGTTTTTATATCTATTTTAAAGTTTTGACAAAAATAACAGAAATTTATTAAACAAACATTTTTCTGAATACGAAATTAATTGTTGAAAAAGATTACACGAGTTACTACGACAAATAATTTTCTATGGTAGTGTAACTTGTGCAATTACATATTAACATTTTTGTAATGATAATTTATTATATAAATGAATTTAGTACTATTATCAAACTGTACAATAATTGTTAAGTATACAATATTTTTTATGTAATAAAGACATTGTTTGATAAAAAATTAACTTACTCAAAATATTATTTTATTAATCTGTTAATAAACAAATAAATGTACCGTACATCGAAACGGTGATAAATGCGATCAGTTTTGAATATAAAAATGCGGTGTCCTCTATAAATATTCCGTATTTATCTACTCTTAGTTGAGTGCACAGAGATTATCAGCGAGACTATAGAAAATAGCCACTGAACGACAGTGATGATTTCACCCCATTGCTGTGTCGAGGGAGGATTCATAAATCATAATTCCGTATGGTCCGTGTATGACATTGCATAAAGTAATGTCCAAAGTTTATCTATCTGATTGTGTACGATGTACGTTTCATTGCACGTAACTGGTTATTCATTTCTAAATATCAAATGTCGACGTAATGTCCAAGATACGAACGAATGGACGGAAAATACATTTTGATTATATATATATATATATATATATATATATATATATATATATATATATATGTTTCATAAGAGAAAATTTATCAGTGAAATAATTTAAGCTGAAAATTTTATTTGTTGAATCATGTTTTATTTTATAAATGAATAAAGATTATGATATAAAGTTAAATTAAAGACAGATAACTGATGTTTGAGTGTTGATAATGTGATTGAAAAAATATTTGAATAAAATGTTCTAATGCTGAAAAATCATTTCTATATTACAAAATATTTATTTTATATTTAATAATATTTTTGACTTTATCGAAAATTAATAAGTAATATTTTCAACTAAACTAAAATGACTATAAATAATGTTGACTAAATGACTATCATTAATTTTTTATTGACATTTTGTTTATTTATAGTAAAAGATAATAGTTAATATTTGTTGTTCTGTGTTAACATTAAAAATTCTCTTTTTCCCTCTTTCTCTCTCATACACAATATATATATATATATATATATATATATATATATATATATATATATATATATATATATATATGTAAGTATGTATGAGGGTCCTTTGATAAGTATGGCAAAAAAGTAAGAAAAACTAAATTGAAAAATTTAATTAATTAATTAAATTAAACAATAAATAATTTTACCATACTTATCAAACGACCCTCGTATATATGTGTGTAACATAAGGAAATTTATCAGTGAAATAATTTAAGAAAGAAAATTATTTTTTGATGAAATATATTTTCATTTATAAACATTTTCTTTTTAAATGAATGAAGATTATAAAATAAAATGGAATTACAGATAAAAACTGATGTTTGAACGATATGTTGATGAAGTGATTGTTAAATATTAGAATATAATTTTCTGATAATGGAAAATTATTTCTATTTTACAAAATATTTATTTCATGTAATATCGTTGACGTTTATCAAAAATTAATGAGTAATATTTTTTTAACTAAATTAAAATGACTATAAATAATAATGATTAAATAACTATAATTAATGTTGTATTGATTTACCTTTTTTTAAAATAAAATATAATAGTTGATATTATTGTTAGATGTTAACATTAAAAATTCTTTCTCTCTCTCTCTCTCTCTCTCTCTCTCTCTCTATATATATATATATATATATAGAGAGAGAGAGAGAGAGAGTGAGAGAGGAAGAGGAAAAAGGGAAAGATTTGAACTTTATTCTAATTTTGTAACGCAATAGCCTTTTTTACAAATATTTTAATTTTGTTTTATATTTTAATATACATAAATCATTTACTCTCAATATTTTATGTGTCCAATAAACATTTATTTGTTATTTTATTTAGTTAAAAGCTAATGTGCATTAAGATGGTCTTACCATTATTTTCAAAACTGTGCAGTATAAAACCTAGATATTTATTATTATTTATTTAATAATTACTTTACACTTGAAAAATCGTATAATTTATTTTATTTGATCTGAGTAACATGATAAGATTTTAAAATGATAGTAAATATACTTATCGTTGATGTAAATGTTTGGTACAAGAGTTTAATTGGTTGTTTTGAAACTGTGGCTGATTCACTTTACACAAATGAATTTTAACCCCAACACCACAATAGTTTAAAGTGTTCAATAATCATTTATTGTTCGCTTATTATTTATAATTATATTGGCTGATGCATTTCATCGTCAGAGCCTTTTTGAAAAAAGGCTCTGACGATGATAGTGTCGCCATCGAAATTCATCAGCCGATATAATTATAAATAATAAGTGATTATTGAACACTTTAAACTATTGTGGTGTTGGGGTTAAAATTCATTTGTGACAAGAGTTTAATTAATTTCCATAAAAATTAATCATTCCTCAAAATTACAAATTTTTATAAGTGTTAAAAAATGACATTGTTCAGATTTTTATTTATATATTTATATGTGATCGACACCAAATGAACACCAAATATCACTGTTTCGGATATAAAGATTACGAAAACATTTTAGACACAGTTTATATATATATATATATATATATATATATATATATATATATATTTATCAGAGACATTTAAATGTATTGAAGAATCAAGAAATTTAATAAATTTATACACAACTTTTAAAAATATTTATAAAAATGCTACATTTTTCATATAAATACATGAAGAAACTGGAAAGTTTAAAATTATTATTATATATTATATATATATATATATATATATATATATATATATATGTATGTTAAATGTATGTGTGTGTATAATAAAATAACAATATGAGAATATGTTTTAATCCGGCCTAGATACAAGTCTCCGGGATCTATTGAGACGTAACGTTTCCGGTAAACGCAAGTCCGGTTCAATGAGTGCATATATAAAGTTTACTGACGGGTTACGAACCTACGTCTATATTCACCAATGTACCAGAAATCTAAACGAAGGGGCGCACGGATCACCATATCGTAACGAATCATACAATCTTTACATATATATATATATATATATATATATATATATATATATATATATATATATATATATATATATATATGTATATATGTATATAGTGTATGTGTATGCATGTGTTTTTTTCATCCTTTTGTTATCCTTTGAACCGAATCACATAAATATTATGTGGAGCACAGTAAGGGACAGAAAAAAGTACCGATCAACAATTCTGTTCGTGAACGATGAAAAGAGATCATTGAACTGGCTGGTGTATCGTTAAAACTGTTTTGTTATTTGTTACATTTATGCTTTTTGTCAATGTTCTTTTCGCCAGTGTATAAGATCGAAACTGTGGACGTAATCAGTCATGACAGCAGGGTTCACGCTATTTTTTTCGGGCGTATGTTTTATATGAAAAAACTGGAAACTTGGTCATCGAGTTAATAGAAAACGATCTATTTTATCGAATGCTTTTATCAAATTGGAATATTTCGATGAGCTAATTTAACGGAATGGTTTTAATACGATTTCCTATATAATATCAATCGATGTGTCATTGGATATTTTTAAGGGCCATTTGTAGATTTTTATACTTCTTATTTATTCGAATATGACAAATTATTTTATGTATTTAATATGTAAGGCGATGATTATGAAAGTAGTCTAAGTAATATATTTTTCATTTTGACTTTTGCGTTTGAATTATTTAAAAAAATATTTTTCTCTAATACAAACAGAAAAAAAGTATTTATTCTTGAAAAAGAATTATTTATGGAATTTTCAAATTTTAATAGTAGTTAGTGACAAAACATGTTTTCTAATATTTCAAATGATTTAGACCATTTTTAAAATTAATGAAAATGTGAAAAAAAATTATATAAAAAAAAATAAATTTTATTAACAAAAATCGATAACAAAATAAATTTTCATGTTTAGAAATTATAATTATTGTTAATTATGTTTAATTTCCCATATCATTTGTAATTTTTGAAAGCTTTAAAATACTTGTGATAAATCAGTGATAAATATAATAAAAAATCCATCATATCTTTGTATTTTTTCTTCATCACTGATTTGAAATCTTTATATAATAATAATAAAAAATTAATATTTCTATACATTTTTGGTTTTCATATTTTGGGTGTAAGAACTACAATATGAAATTCTACTTCATTATTTAATGATTTCTTATAAAATATCTAATATGGAGATTTTTAAAAACCTTATCTACTGAACAAGGTCATCCAAATGTAATGCCTAGATTTGTGTTTTATTAAAACAGAAACATGTATATAGAGTGATGTATAGAGAAACATGTTTATAGCTTCTTTCGTTTCTTATTAATAAAACACAAATCTAGGCGTCACATTTGGATGACTCTATATTTGTTCAATTAACACGATTCCCATTAACTATTTACTGTTCGTTATGTAACTAATTTTTCTAGTTCTTTGGCTTAAAAAAATCTTCTTAAATCATTCTATGCACTGTAAATGGACCTTTTCTATGACACTGAGATATTAGCTTATAATAATCTTCAGGAATATACAGATCATTTGCCTTTTTCATTTGAATTTCGATCATAATGACTTTACAGTACTTATTTTTTCATAGAATTAAAATTTTTAATAAAACATGTGACTTAGACTTCGATAAAAATAAAAATAAACCGTATTTCATTAAACGAAAAAAGGATGGCTTTAAAAAACCGTTACTTTTTTTTAAAAAAATATTTTCGTTTATTATAATTTAGACAATTGTACAAATTTAGTAATAAATTTATTTTTTTTAAATTTTTTATTTAGACCACTTTTATAAACACCACCTCAAATATATATATATATATATATATATATATATATATATATATAAAGTGTTTTTAAGTTGGATAGAATTTTCGATAGGGATTCAATTTAAAATTCTGTCATGCTTATAAAAATATATATATATATATATATATATATTGCAATAATTTTTATGTTAATAATATCTCTGTAAAAATTAAATTATTCACAATAATAAATTATTATTTTTAAATTTGAAAATGAATATTCTTTAATTCTATTGAATTTATCAAAAAAAAAAAAAAAAAACTATTTCAATATAAAAACTAAACATGCTATTATATTTTCTAATTTTTTTCAAATATAGAATCCAATGATTCCATTATAAATATTTGATATTAACAGAATCGAAATTATTCAATAAACTAGCAATATTACTTTTTATAAAACTGTCTCGTACCGATTATATATATATTTGCCATGTCATTTTCCACCGTGACCTGTACGCTGCTATACGATTTTACCAGCAAGCGTCGGGTAAACAGTATCGCATTGTGGGTGGCGAACGGGTGGCAATGTAGGTGGCAACTTTGGGCGCCATAGGTCATCGCATCATCATAAGCGTATGACAAGCCGTTTTGTGCCAGAACGGGCGTTATCTCGCGTTTCAGCGCCACTGCGCTGCAACCAAACGAGCTCGGCAGATGACCAAAGATTTTACCGGCTTTTCCGCTATCTATATGTATGTATGTGTGTGTGAGTGAGTGTAACTCACACAAAGCTTTCTGATACTTTCGACAAAACATGCGGACGATACGTTCTGATACGTTATATAACACAAAACGTTTATCATATTACAGTATACATACATACACATACATACATACATACATACATATATATATATATATATATGTATATATATATATATATATATATATGTATTGAAAAGTAAATACCTTTCATTCCTTACAAATTAAATATAACCGTTTAATATTTTAAAGAAAATTTCTAAGTCAATCAATTGTAATTAATAATAATAATCAATAAAAATTAATTTCGATGCTAATCATTAAGTATTTTATACACCTACGTTAATTAAACAAAAATAAATATAAATACAAAATAAACAACTAATTAGAATATTTGTCATGTTTTTTCAATAAATAATAGCTTTTATGTGTGTATGTATGTATTTACACCCACACATTAAAATTGTTTCAATTCATTTCAAAGCAATTTTCAATTCTATATTCTTTAGATCTAATACTCAATTTTAAATAATATTTTGAGTTTATTTTTATTCAATTTAATTTATATGATTATTATTTTAAACTTTTATGCACACCCATTTCTCGTTTTTCTCTTACACTATTTGCAGATAGATTTTATACTAAATTTTCAATTTGAATTTTTCAGAAATCTATTAATGATTTTAATTTGTATTAACAAAATAGCATTTCCAAGATACACCGAATGAAAAATATAAATTCTGGATAATAAGAATTTATTTGTAATATCACTTATCTCTAACATATTTTCAAATAGCTTTTGTACATAATTCTCAATTTGAGTTCTTCGTGAATCTGTTAATAATTTCAATTTATATCAACAAAATAGCATTTCTAAAAAATGCCAAATAAAAATATAAATTTTGGGTAATAAGAAATCATTTGTAATCTCGTTTATTTCTAATATTATTTCCGAATAGCTTTTATACAAAATTCTCAATTTAAATTCTTTAAAAATTTGGTTTTAATTATAATTTGTATTAACAAAAATGCATTTTTAAAAAATTTCAAATAAAAAACACAGATTTAGGATATTAAAAATTCACTTATAATCATTAAATGAAATTAAAAATTTAAAATATGAAATATTCAGTGATTTGCAGATAAAATGTTAAAATTATTATTTTGAAACTGTGGCAAATTTACTTTCACAGAAATGAATTATTACACTCTCCCCCACAAATGAAATTTCACACCTAACACCATAAGATATTAAAACGTGTTCAATAATGACTTCTTAGTTGGTTTATAATAAGGAAGAGATAAGAAAATATACAAGAAAGAGTGTATAACTAGTTTTAATCAAAAATTAGTGTAGATTTTGTAACACAATGCTCTGACGATGATATCATTGTTACTGAAATGCCTACTAGTCTATTATTGTTATAAATAACAAAGTGAACAATAAGTGATTATTGGATATTTTATATATCTTGTGGTGTTGTAGGTGATAATTCATTTGTGTAAAATAATGTTAAAATTGTATTATAGGGTTTTCTAATAAGAATGTCAGAACTTTGACAACTGATGGTAGTCATGTTTGGATTTTTTTAAGCTCATTTTGACATTTCAACTCAGTACAGCTGGGCAAATTATCATGGAACGTTTAACACTTTAACAATGCTTAGAACTTGTAAAAACTTTAGTAGAATTATTGAATCAAAAGTTTAATGAGTCAATTATTTCATGAAATGGACTCATCAGTTGACCACCAAGTTTATGTGATTAATTCTATTCCATTGCATTTTTTTCTGTGAGGTTATGTGAAATCATTGGTATATGCTGATAAACCACAAACAACAGAGGCATTAAAAATTAACATTGAAGGTGTAATTTATGAAATTGGACCACAATTATGTGAGAGTGACTAGAAATTGGATTAAAGGAATACACTATATTAAGGAAAGTTGTGGTGGTCATACAAATGAATTGTATTCCATCATTAATGCCATAGAATATGCTTAAAAATAAAAAAAAAAAACTAATTAATGAAATACTTTTTGTTTTATTTCCATTTAAACTTCTGAAGTGCTTATTGGAAAACTCATTATTATAAGAAAATTGTTATTATAAAACAGGATTATATTTTTTGAAATCAATTAAAAGAAAATTCATTAATACCAAACGGAAAAAAGATAATATTTTATATTATACAAAATCTACCAGATTTCAATCGGTACAAATTGTTGTTCCTAAGAAAATGCCAATTTAATAATTCATCAAAGAAACGAAAATAGTTATCTTAATATAAACAGCAGTAAAAAAAACCTGAATTTTTTTTTTGCAGCTTGTGGATCGATCACGTCATTGTATCTGTCGATGATTGACACATTCGTTCGAAATGCGACAAAATAAACGAAATTGAATAGTTTAAGTTCAGTCGAATAAGTGTCAACAATATAATTGTAAATGTTTCCCATTATGCTCGTGTTTATTTGCGCTCTAAATAACTACTGTCGAAACTAATCCCGGATTAACGATTCTTGTCGAAACATACTCATTTTGTCACATAAAAGTAACGTTTAACACTCGAATGCAATAAAATTCAATTCGAAATGCGGATTTAGAACGAACGGTTCAAATGTTGCTGATGGCGATGCTGCAGTGCCACTCTACAATACTTTGTACATTGTCGATTTGTTTTCATATTTATTTTTGTTCACACAGTCATGCAGATTGTGGATATTGAATGGTTGTTATTTATTTTTATAGGCTGTTCTATTGGAAATTTCAAAATATATCTATTACAAACTAAATAATAATATTCACACGTACATACAGATATATATATATATATATATATATATATATATATATATATATATATATATATATATATATATATATATATATATATATATGTTTAAAATGGAATATTAGATCTAAAAAATACGAAATTGAAAATTATTTAAAAATAAAATGAAACTAGTTTATACAAGTATTTGTAAAAAAAATTGCATGCCTATACCTCAATCAATTTTAGTCGGATTAATTTGAAATATTCAGGGAATATTCTCAACATATACTTACAGAAAATATCAAAATCCAAAAACCGAATTTTTCAACCTTCTGACTGAGTATGACTGTTTAACCTATTGAGACAGAATAACGAGTCTGATTCGTGGTGCATAACCCGATATATAATAAGTTTAAAAACTGTTAGTTTTACAATGAAAAAAAATTTTTTTTAATAAATACTGAAATATTTCATTTTGAATTTATTTTTCACCACTCCTTAAAAAATAATAAAAAATGAATGCTGTAACAGTTAAAAAAATACTCTCTCATTGGGTTAATAAAAAATATAGATGGTATTTAACATTACATTAAATATTTCTTTAATTAAATGAATATTCAGATTTAAGAATCAAATAATATTCACAATATCAAATTTATACAGTTATTATTTTTTTTTTAATTGAATATATAATTAACAGAGTAATGTATCTTCATTGGATTCGAATAAGGATTATGTGACTAGTACACCTAGTTGAATATTAACACCCCATTTCGAACGATCGCTGTAGGATTTAATAAACAGCTTGTGCTGTGATCAAATCTTATCGTGTGAAGGGGGGAAATGATTCAATTAAGCGTACAATACCCCGCCACAAACATTGTATACTATTTATACACATATATTCATTACGCGTGTTTGACACCCTCTAAGACATCAACATATAAATTTATACACAGATATATATATATATATATATATATATATATATATATATATATATATATATATATATATATATATATATATATATATATATATATAACAGTGTGTATGTTAGATTTAAGTATTGACGGTTTGATTGCGAGATATTACATATGTTAAACAAGAAGTTATATGTCGTTCATTTGTAATAACTTGTAGGGTTGTTTTATAGCCTCATTCAATGATTCTATATTTGATATATGTTCTATATAAGATATATATATATATATATATATATATATATATATATATATATAAATTGTGATTATTATATTTTTGGAATCTTGAAGAAAAAAATAAATAAAATTTTAAATTAGCTATTTGAATCCATTAATATAGAGCTGAAAAATGACATAAAACACAAATCTAGGCGTCACATTTGGATGACCTTATATATACAGGAGTACCACGCATAGTACTGCTCCAATTAGAACGGTTTTACTATAGTACGGTTTGAAATTGTCAAAAAAAAAAAAATTATACGCATGCGCAGTTCTAGTTTTGTGGTCTTTCTTTTTCTATTAGTTTTCGATTCGTAACTCAAGAGTAAAGTCGATTTTTTGATAATTATATTTTAATTGAAAATGTATTTAAAATGAATGTATAAACCCCTGATTTTGGTTTGTTGATACATACAAATATTTGAATATATTACTCTCGTTTTATTTACTGAAAAACTGGTAAAAAAATTTTATTTGAAACCAATTAACGTTCTTTGTATGTTTCGATTAGTCCTGTTTCAAATAGTCCAGCAAATCAGTGAATTCGATTAGCTGTACTATGCGAGGTATTCCTGTATATATATATATATATATATATATATATATATATATATATATATATATATATATATATATATATATATATAATAGCGTAGGAAAGACTCATGGATGAATGGGATAGAGACAAAAAAAAATCGTAGGAATATAATAAAAAAGAAAAGAATTAGATTTGTAAAAATGGAAAGTTTTTAGATAGACCTTCAACCAATGTTGAATAGAAAGAGGATGTTGATGATATGTTAAAAATGTTTATATATAAAAAAATATTATTTGATTCATAAATCTAAATATTCATTTAATTAAAAAATTATTTAATGTAATGTTTCATATTTTTCTAAAAAAATCATTTGTTCAAATACCATCTATATTTTTTATTAACCCAATGAGAGAGTATTTTTTTAACTGTTACAGCATTCATTTTTTATTATTTTTTAAGGAGTGGTTAAAGATAAATTCAAAATGAAATATTTCAGTATTTATTAAAAAAATATATTTTTTCATTGTAAAATTAACAGTTTTTAAACTAATTATAAATCGGGTTACGCACTACGAGTCAGACTCGTTATTCCACCTCAATGGGTTAAACAGTCATGCTCAGTCAGAAGGTCGAAAAATTCTGTTTTTTGATTTTGACATTTTCTGTAAGTATAATATGTTGAGAATATTCCCTGAATGTTTCAAATTAATCCGACTAAAATTGATTAAAATATATTTAAATTCGTTATTTCAAAAAAATGTCAACATAATATTTCATCAAAAAAATATCAGAATTTTAGAAACAAATAGAATTAAGAGATATATGAGTGAATTATCATTTTTTTTTAATTGTCACTCGACTGAAATATAAATTTCAGAATATTTAATTTTAACAGGGTATTTAATTATTATTATATAGGATTATCCAAAAGTGACGCCTAGATTTGTGTTCTATTAAAAAGAAGCATGTGTATAGAGAACCGTGTATAGTTTCTCTTGTTTCTTTCTAATAAAACACAACTCTAGGCGTCCTATTTGAATGATTCTCTCTCTCTCTCTCTCTCTCTCTCTCTCTATATATATATATATATATATATATATATATATATATATAACTTTTGTGAAGAAATGAATGAGAGATTGTTTTTATTTCCGGTATAAAATACAACGACTGTCGGATTTCAGAAACGTTTTTCAAAAAACGAAATTTTAATCCCGTGTAAGCGGACGGAAGGTGGTGCTAAAGTAAAAGGTTTTGCCTTTAGCCGCCTTATTCCTCACGGTCAATTTGGCACGTAAAGCCGTTTTAAAACGGTCTGTATTGTGAATTAACTGCCAATTTGGTATGAATATAATACATGCTGTGAAAGGATATAGATTTATTTTTATACATTTTTTCTTGTTTGCAGATTTTGTTTGGAGATTGTTGACAAAAACTGAACGAAATTAATGTTAGATATTTTTGAACAAAGGAAATCATTTATTAATTGTAATACTCTAGATAAGTTTTAATGTTTTTTTTTAAACTGTTAATGAAATAAGAGAAGAAAAGAGAAATAAAAAATAATGTTAAGGTGTTTAACATCTTTTATAAAAAAAATAATCTTTTTTGGTTTAACGCTGTAAAAATAATTAATTTGTCACAAATGAATTATGTAGTGTTTTCTAATAAGAATGTCAGAACTTTGACAGCTGGTGGCAGCCATGTGTGACTTTTTTAAAAATCATTTTGATATTTCAACTCAGTATAAATTGGCAAATTATCATAGAACGTTTAACATTCCAACAATGCTTAGAAATTGTAAACACTTCAATAGACTTATTGAAACAAGAGTTTAATGAGTCCATTATTTCACGAAATGGACCCATCAATTGGCCACCAAGATCATATGATTGATATAAATCCATTGGATTATTTTCTGTGAAATTATGTGAAATCATTGGTTTATACTGATAAACCACAAACAATAGAATCATTAAAAATAAATACTGACCTTGTAATTCATGAAATTGGACCACAATTATGTGAAAGAGTGACTAAAAATTCAATTACAAGAATGCATTATGCCAAACAAAATCGTGGTGGTCATATGAGTGAAATTGTGTTCCATCATTAATGCCTTAGAATATTCTTAAAAATAAAAAATAAAAATAACTTATTAATTAAATACTTTTTGTTTTATTTCCAATTAAACTTCTGAAGAGTTTATTGAAAAATTTTATATATTCGAATATTACAAGATTGTATATAAAAGCTCTTGTGAAATTATAAAGTATTTTTTTCTTAAAGAAATAAATTAACTCTTAATATAAAAAAAATGATAAGATATAGAAAGTAAATTTAAAAATCATCATAGGATGTTATATAAAATTAAAATCATTTGAAATTTATATTAAAATAATAATATTAGAGATTGAAACAATAAAAAAATATGAATTTCAAACAAACAAATTTAAATATTAATATTTTTTCAACTAATTTACATTTATAAAAGAAATCGAATTTATATTAAACTCATTTCAGGAAAAGCTGAAAAGAAAACGAGTGAAAAAGAGTGTAAGAAAAATAGTACGAATCATTGTTTATTACACGAACGAGTAAGAAAATAACTTGTGACCGATACAAACATAAATATTAATTAAAATCGGGAGAAGCGAAAACAAAGGTAAGAAGTATAGAATCTTGGACGTAATTAAACGTTATTAAAAGTTGCTCTTAATTAGCGTTCATTAATTTAAGTATGCAAAAGAATATTTTCGTAACGATATTAACACAAAATTTTGTAATTATTTATTCAACAGCACTTTAGTGAAACAATTCGGCGTGTCTCGAAATCGCGAGCGTTGCGTTTATTCGCTTATTGTTTATTGCAAATAAATTTCGCTATATTAAAAGGGAATTTGATTTGTTATCTAGAAAAATGTTCAATTCATATATACAAACATATCTATCTATCTATCTATCTATCTATCTATCTATCTATCTATCTATATATATATATATATATATATATATATATATATATATATATATATATATATATATATATATAAGAAGATAAATAAAAAAAATGTAAAATATTATAAACTGAATACTTTTTTAAAAATATATATATCTTATAAATCATATATATTTATAAAAAAATGATAATTATTTTATCTTATATATAGAGGTGTTTTGTATATATATATATATATATATATATATATATATATATACAGGGTGTTCCATCAGGCATGCACACTCATAATTGATTAAAAAAATATCATCGTTCACTCAAAAAAAAATTATTTTATTTAACTGTGTTGTGTGCTGCTGATGAGACTTTCTCTCTCTCTCTCTCTCTCTCTCTCTCTATATATATATATATATATATATATATATATATATATATAGCATGTTTTTCTAAGCGTGATAGAACTTTAAATTGAATCCCTACCGAAAGTTCTATTAAACCTAATTCTATCTATTCAGAGATTTATTCCAGGATCTTCTTATATATCTAAATTTCCAATCAATAACTTCTATTTTTATATTTTTTTCTAAAAAATGATTTTATTCTTTTTTATAAAAAATGTTGTTGTCTATGATTTTAAATTAAATCTTAATATTTGTTAATAAAAAGTTACTATTAACTAATATTAGTTTTCAAGCTAGACAATTTATAAAAAATGAATACAGTTTAATGTTATTAGATTAAATTTAATTTTTTTTTATTTGTAATTTTTAATCAAAAATAACACATTTGAAGTAGATTTTTTTAAAAAAAGTATGAATGATATTGAAAAGAATATACAAGTCAAGAAAAATAAATAGATTTTTTTTAAGATTAGAAGTTTTCAAATGGAAATAGTATGAAAATATCTAATAATCACGACACAGTAATCTCGTTTTGATTAAAATACAAACATGACAACAGTTTGCATATCAAAACCCTGTAATTTTTTTTAAAAAAAAAAATACAAGTCTGTTCAATTCGTACAACGTAAGTGCGTCAGTATTTCTTTCTCATAAGAAAATATATTAGAAGAAGCTTTCTCATACAGTGAAGAAATAATTAAAATAAAATTGTGTGAAATTTAATGTTTGTTAATTTACAATATGGTTAAGTATGAGTATTTTATTTAAAATTTATATTTATTTAATCAATTTGTTAATATGTTATATTAACCATTATATTAACTATTATATTTGTTATATTTTTTAATCAATTTGTTAATTTACAATATGGTTGAGTATGAGTATTTTATTTAAAATTTATTTTAAGTTATATAAAACTCATCCAAATGTGACGCCTGGATTTTTGTTTTATTAAAAAGAAACATATGTATTGTTTCTTTTGTTACTTTTTAATAAAACACAAATCTAGGCTTTGCATTTGGATTACCCTATATTTCATTATTTTTAATAACTAATTAAGTATTGTACTTCTTTATTTTGTTTTAAAAAAAATATTTGTATCAGAAGATTTCAGAATATCAATAATTTGAATTTTTAAATTGAGAAATTGATATTATTTTTTAAAAAAGTAAAATTTAAATATTCTATGAAATAAAATTTTTAACTACCTGCTCGAAAGATGATGGCACATAAGCAACAAAAGTCAATACTAGTAATTATTGACACATTAATAAAATTTTATGATGAAAAAAGTAAAAAAAAATAATTTTCTAAAAAAATAAATAAATTAAAAACTAATTGGTGTTTTGAAATTACTTTATTCAAAAATCACCTTCTATTAATTTTTTTTCAAGCTAATATGGTTATCTGCAGATTTCAAAACTTGAACTTTTTATTAATTTGTTAATTAACATTTTTTTAATATTCTCTTTTATATAAAATCTTTTGCTGTTTAAAAGATATACTGAACGTTTCTAATTTTCTCTGAAATTTTTATTATTTAAGGGGGTATTCTAGTCTAGACGCACGAATTTTAGGTGTTTTTTCGGGCGCTATAAAAAAAACCAACAAATATTTTTACTATCCATTTTTTATCAGTTATTTATTGACATTTTAAGAGTATAAAAAAATATTATTGAAAACAAAAAATTCAAAATTGAAAAAGGTACAAGTGGCAAAGTGGGGGCTCGAAAAAAAGGTGTATCCTGGTTGACATGGTTCCAACCCTTCCAGTCATTTGAAACAAAATTTTTTTTGAAATTATTGAAAAAAAGGTTGTAGTAGTATCCTCGCTTAGGGAAATTTAAAAAAAATTTTTTTTCGCAAAATGGCGGTAGTGTGAAAAAACAGTCATTTTTGTCCTATTTTTTTCAATTTTCGTAATTTTTTAAAATAGTAAAAAACAAAATTTTCAAAAAATCCTAAGCGGGGGAAATCACTGTTATATTGAGAAGCTCTGTACCAAATTTCAAGTAAATCGGTACATTAGAACTTGATATATCACGTCAACCGTGTCGAAAAAAGTAGTTTCGAGAAAAACGCGTTTAAAGTTGATTCGTTCCGGCCAAACCGGATTGGTTGGCGGGTAGCTATAAAATAGCTATAACTCCGAAAAATAATTCGAATTTCGCAAAAAAAATACTCTTAAGAACATATTGTTGAAAGGTCTAAAGTTTGAAAATATTAAAAAATAGATGTGTTGAAATTACTATATTTAAAAATTTCGAAATTCTAGACTAGAATACCTTGGCCTTTTTATTAATGATTTGTTAAACTTTTACTGAAGTAAAGGGCATAATATACGTTTCTAAATTTCTCTGAAATTTTTATTTTTTAATGATTTATTGAACAGTAAGAGACATATTATATGCAATTTTCAATTTAGTATGTACATATTTGGAATTTTTAGGACATAAGAAAATATTTTTTATAAATCAAAAGTGGGTTACAACATTATGATGTAACCCTAAATCGAAATTGTATTTTATTGGTTATCTGGTTATAAAAGGTTAAAATTCAACAAAGGCATGCACATGAAAAAAGTCGAAATATATTTTTAGTTTCACGTATTTACTATTAATAGTTAAAATGAGCTTTTTCAATCGTGAGTTCACTTCTGGTATAATAATATCAAATGTCTGAAGTTCACACCCCTATGCAACGAGAAGCATTCTCTTTCTGTCTATGTGTGTGTGTGTGTGTACGTTTCATGCGAACCGCGTTATTGAATAACTTTATGCGGCCCCAAAATCCACTTAGTCTCGTCACCCCGGTTTAACCAATTAGCGAACGATATTGCGACTGAGCGAGACGAGACGAAGTGACGTATGTTGTGTACGAGTGAGACGAATCCGACCTTTATTTAGCTAATAACGAGAAAATCTCAGGTTTATACTTGTACCCATATTATTATCTTATGTGCAGAGTATAACGTAGAAGGGTCTACGGTTTTGTGTAGTGCTGGAGAGTCACGGCTATATTTACGCTCGGCGTTGTTATGAAAAAAGGGCTGTGTAGTGTGTCAGCCATTTTTTTTTTTAAAAAAACAAGTATCATTAGGAATTTAATATTTTTTATAATGATTTTTTTTCAATGTTAATTTTTAACATTAATTTAAAATTTTAATTAAAGAATTATGGACATACAAAAACATATATATGTATTAACATGATAGATAACAGAAATTTATAATTGATAATCCAGAAATATAAAAATGGGTAAAATGGAGTCCATGTAATAGACAAAAGAGAAATATATGAAAATTTGTAGATGTAAAATGAAAGACAGAAGAATTAAATTACTGAAGGGGGAAATTTTAAGAAAAATAGTGGGTAGAAATAGATTGAAAATTAAAAAAAATTAATTAGAAAATTATTTTTTATACAATTTTTTATAATACTTAAAAATATATTTCTTTCTGTGATATTCTAATACATATCGGTTATTGTCAAATTCGATTATGAAATTCAAATATTAAGACTTGAAACTTCATGAAATATTTTAAGAATTTATAACATTTGTGTTTGTTATTAGAATAGAGACTAAATTATGAAATTTATTTGTAAGAAAAAAAATAATTTCAAGAAAAATTAATTCCTGAATTTTATACCGAAACCTTTTTTAGTATAAGGTAGCTCAAATGAGATTGAAGGGTTTAGATATGCATTTACATCATTACTATCATTTTCTACCCTTTAATCTCATTTAGGCTATCCTATATTTAAGGGGGTATTCTAGTCTAGACGCACGAATTTTAGGTGTTTTTTCGGGCGCTATAAAAAAAACAACAAATATTTTTTACTATCAATTTTTTATCAGTTATTTATTGACATTTTAAGAGTATAAAAAAGTATTACTAAAAACAAAAAATTCAAAATTGAAAAAGGTACAGGCTGGCAAAGTGGGGGCTCGAAAAAAAAATGGTGTCTCCTGGTTGACGTGGTTCTAACCCTTCCGGTCATTTGAAACAATTTTTTTTTGAAATTATTGAAAAAGAAGATTGTAGTAGAATCCCCGCTTAAGGAAATTAAAAAAAATGTTTTTTTGCAAAATGGCAACAGTGTGAAAAAACAGTCATTTTTTTGCCCTATTTTTTTCAACTTTCAAAATTTTTTAAAAATAGTAAAAAGCAAAATTTTCAAGAAATCCTAGGCGGGGGTAATCATTGTTATATTGAGAAGCTCTGTACCAAATTTCAAGTAAATCGATCTATTAAAACTTGAGATATCACGTCAACCGGGTCGAAAAAAGTAATTTCGAGAAAAATACGTTTAAAATTGATTCGTTCCGGCCAGACTGGATTGGTTGGCGCGTCACAAAAATAGCTATAACTCCGAAAATAATTCGAATTTCGAAAAATACTCTTAATGACATATTCTTAAAGGTCTAAACTTTGAAAATATGTAAAAAAAATAAATCGATTTTTTCGAAATTCTAGACTAGAATACCCCCTTAAAACTTCATGAAATATTTTCAGAATTTATAACATTTATATTTTTTATTAAGATTTAGACTAAATTATGAAATTTATTTTTAAGAAAAAAAATAATTTCAAGAAAAATTAATTCCTGAATTTTATACCAAAACATTTTTTAGTATTAGGTGGTTCAAATGAGGTTGAAGGGTTTAGATATACATTTACTTCATTACTATCATTTACTACCCTTCAATCTCATTTAGGCCATCTTATATTTAAGATGTCCCATTAGGAGCGCACACTCATCATCGCTCACTCAAAAAAAGATATTTTTTATTTAAAACTTAATTTATAAGCTCCTGTTGAGAAACTCTATATATTAAATTTTAAAATATATATTTTTTTGGTAATAAAATACTTATGACAAAAAAACCTTGTCATATACATACTAAAACATTATTACATATGACCAATAATACATTGTGTTTTATATTTTTATAATATCAGTTAAATTAAAATCTACTATCTTTTAAAAACGAATTAAAATCATTAGAGAATCAGAATATTTTTTTATTTAATTTTACGTTAAATGATTATCGTATATTTCGATTAAAATAAAAATAATAAAATTAAAACTATGGATTTCAATAAAATTTTCAAAACACTGAACATAAATTTAAACTGAATTTTAGAAAAATGGTTGGGTGGAAAATCTGTGCGCAGTTTTGTAAGCCCTGGTCCATGTAACAGTCTCTCACTGTGCGCTCTATATCGCATATAAAAGACCTTAACGTTAGAAAAAGAACGACAAGACGGACGAGGGGTTGAAACCATGTTGCCGTGCGCTACTGTTCATATAGCACAAAACCCCCGTGCGCAGACAACGGGCACACACAACTTAATGAAAATAAACGAGTTACGCGAACAGTTTTATACGCCTCGGATAACTGGCTCTCGGCACGCTACACGAGCTCAATCATCGGACCCAGTATCATAGTCGAGTACCACGGGGTCGCTATCGTTCGATTTATGTTTTTCGAACATGTATATATATATATATATATATATATATATATATATATATATATATATATATATAAATAATTGCATAAAAAAGCATTGTTTAAAAATCAAAAAGAAAATTTAGAAAGACAGATATTTTTCAATAATCTAATTTTTTAATTAATGATATTGAATTCGAATTATTGATAATAGTAAAAGATTATTAATCATTTTTAATATAAATTTCCAAGCAAATAACAAAAAGTCATACTGACTAAAAAAATTGTCCAAAAAAAATTTAATTCAGAAAAATAATCATAAATGACTTATGATTTTACATATTATAAAATATTTTCAATAACATACACATATGTTATCATATCCTAACACCACAAAAAATTTCATTCATTGTTCAGTTTAATCGTTCATGTTCATTTCAATGGGCATGTCACTATCGTCAGATTGCTGTATTAAAAAATAACAAAACCTGACATTACAAAATCAATATTATAAAATCTGGTGATTTTTAATAAGTAATTCCTTGTGCTAATTTATATATTTTTTTATTAAAATATTCAATAGTTGCTTATTTTTTTACTTAACTGAATTATAACTGACATCTCTATTTTTTTTAACTCTTTTTTATGGATAAATATATAGAAATATACATATTATAGATACATATATATATATATATACAAATATATATATATATATATATATATATAAATTCAATCATATTTTTTCTTATATAATCTT
Source organism: Neoneuromus ignobilis (assembly GCA_029203775.1). NCBI lineage: Eukaryota > Metazoa > Arthropoda > Insecta > Megaloptera > Corydalidae > Neoneuromus > Neoneuromus ignobilis. The sequence continues at coordinate 57,310,760 of CP092088.1, read as the reverse complement.
TCACGGTTTAATCTCGTTGCGTAACCCGACACAAGTAAATTGCTTAAAAAAGGATTCTGTTGTGCGAAGGAATTGCTAAGACATTATCCTGACGGACAGTTGACAGGTAAAGCTACTGAGCTAAGGGATAATCCATCAGCCATGCAGGTTTCGCCAACAGCTTAGACAAATTGCTGTATTCAGACGATGTACGTTACGCTCCAACACCTCAATATAATATCAGTTTCGAACGGTGGAATGTAATTGGGTTATGCACACACATATGGTATGTATATATATATATATATATATATATATATATGTGTGTGTGTGTGTGTATATGTATGATTAGAAAATATGTTGTTCAAAAATTCCTGATGTGATTAAAAAAATTAACATTTTTTGATTTTGATACAAATGCCATTACTTATAAAATATATAAGTAATGGAATTTTAAAAACAGTAAATTTGTGGAAATTAGTAAAAATCTAAACAGGATAATACTAGATAAAAAATCAATATAATACACTGATTCAAATTATCAATTTTTAAAAGAACGAGTGAAAAAATATTTATTTTTAAAAATGTAGATTATTTTCAATTACAAAATATTTATACTATGTAACTGAATTTATATTTTTATTCTTTAATATCAAAAATATTAAATTACTGGTGATTATATATATATATATATATATATATACACACAAGTTTGTGTATGCATATACAATGGAATGATAGACAATGTTTTTTAGGTTTGATAGAATTGTTGACAGGGATTCAATTTAAAGTTTTATCATGCATAAAAAAACAGTATATATATATATTAAGAGAGAGAGAGACAGAAAAAGAGAAAGAGAGAGTCCCATCAGGAACACACAACACTGTTTTTAAATAAAACGAATTTTTCTAGTGAACGTTGATATTTTTTTTAATCAATGATGAGTGTACATGCCTGATGAAACACCTTATATATATATATATAGAGAGAGAGAGAGAGAGAGAGAGTCCCATCAGGAACACAAAATTAAATTTTTAAATAAAACGATTTCTTTTTGGGTGATCGATGATATTTTTTTGATCAATGATAAGTGTGCATGCCTGATAGAACCCCTATATATATATATATATATATATATATATATATATATATATATATATATATATATATATATATATATATAGGGAAAGGGGGAGTTCCATCAGGAGCACAAAATAATTTTTTTAAATAAAACGATTTTTTGAGTAAGCGATGATTTTTTTTGATCAATGATGAATGCGCATATCTTATGGAACAGCCTGTATATATATATATATATATATATATATATATATATATATATATATATATATATATATATATAAAGTTAAATAAAACTAAACTGAACAATTTTACGGTGTGTTAATAAAACGACAACATTATCACATCATTAAATTGTATATGTGTTTTTATGGCTCAATAGAGACAATTTCTTTAGCTGCAGGAATCTGAACCCCTACTGTTTTTATCCTGTAATACGATTGAATCGAAACTGGAATTATTGACAATCGTGTAATGGTTATTTGTTAAGAGCTGTATCGAATTTATATGAAAATTAAATGAGTTTTTTTTTCAAATTTAAATAAATATATAATAAATACATACAATAGTTTTATTAATTTATTGATTATATATAACTGCTTTTGAATTATGTATATATATATATATATATATAGAGAGAGAGAGAGAGAGAGAAAGAGAGAGAGAGAGGGTCATCCAAATAAAAGAAACATAAAAATGGACTAAACGAATGCACTTTAATCAAGCGAAGTCGTGGTAGTCATATGAGTGAAATTGTGTTCCATTATTAATGCCATAAAATATGCTTAAAATTAAAAATAAATAAATAACTAACTAATTAATTACTTTTTATTTTATTTCCATTTAAACTTCTGAAGCATTTATTGGAAAACTCTATATAATAAATATATATATATATATATATATATATATATATATATATATATATATATATTACTAATTACTACTGCAGATTTTTTTAAAAAAAATTAAAATTAGTTTTGAAATAATTAATACACCACGTGCATTTTTCATTTCAATTATGGAATAATTAATGATTAAAAAACAATATCTAATAAATTAAATACTTTATTTCAATAATTTCAAAAAAATGAAATACATAAAATTATATATATATATATATATATATATATATATATAATGAATATATAAAAGAACAAAGTATATTTTACGCAAAAAAGGCCGAGTCTAGTGTCTGCTTCAGTATAACGAGAGCTTTCCGCGCCGAGCTTTACGAAAGAGGGCACAAGCAAGCCTGTGCGTTATAAGCACCAGTCGGCGGGGACACGCGGGTGACGTGTATCCGACAACGATGCTTGCATAAGTTCCGGAAACGATCCATATCGTTCCCGGTCCCGGAAAACATTCATATTAACTTATAAAACCGGAGCACAACAGCGCTACCGACTGTTACTGGAGCTTTGCGGTTGACATCGTCGACACAAAATTTAATATTATTATTTGCTTGCGAAACTTTTTGACAGCGCGCATAATATACAATATCCGAAAGGGTTGCGGAGGAACGTTTATTCATTCAATACACACGTTCTATCTCTCGTGTCAGTTTTTTTTTTGGATGTAGCCGTTGTCGCTCTTCTATTTTTGTTTTCGAATGGAAATGAGAAAAGGAAAAATCGTTTAAATGTTATGACTCGTTCGATGTTCGAGTTAATCGTTTTCAAGTAAATGCCGAGAGACATTATTTACATTGATATTTTTATACCAAAATTATATATACAGTATGTAGGGTCATCCAAATGTGATGCTCAGATTTGTATTTTATTAAAAAACAACATATGTATAGCTTTTTTTATTTCTCTTTAATAAAACTCAAATCTAGGCGTTGCATTTGGATAGCCTTATATATTTATTGCAATTGTAAATTTATTAATTTCATTTCAAAAATAAGTAGTGATTTTTTTGAGAAAAATATTTAGAAAATAAGTTGAATTCTATTTTAAGATTTGTTAAATATATCTGTTTTCATTCAAAAATATGAACTGTGCTCAAAAATAAATTTTATACAATTAGTGTCAGTAGAGTACAAAATGCCACTCGATTTGGCAAACAGCGAATCAAAAAAAGAAAAAAAAATCACTTAGACATAATTCTACATAATTAACCGAACCGTCAGAATTATTATTGTGATCGCCAGCTGAGCAAATACGATACATGAAAAGAGATCTAATTTTAGATCGGCTAGAAACTAACGTGTCGAACATTTTGACGCGATGAAACGATTTTTGTTGGCTACGCGACAATTGTACCGATATTTACCGGGTAATGTTGACACAAACGCATTACAGAACACAGGATGAAACGTTGTTCAACATGTACCGGATATCCATTGACCATAATCGGCTCTGTTGTACCGGACCCGTTTTGTAATCGAGTATCATTTGACGGTACGAGCCGACAAACATTGCCAGTTACATAACGGACTCGTTAAATACTCATCAGTCATTTTTTTTGCACGAATCGGTGGATACAGAATCAGATAAATGGTAACAGAATGTACGTTTGTGAAAGAATCGATGTGAATTGAAATTTGTTTGAAGTTACATGGATGTTGATTTCCTGTAAATTCTATACTATTTATATACAAAACAAATAAATCGTTTTTTTTTAAAAAAAATAATAATAATAAAATAAAATCAAAACCTATATTTTTTGCACTAAAAATATTTAAACTTTTATTTAAAAAAAGAAATTTTAATTAAACTATATTTTTATACAAACATAATTTAGTATTAGAGAAAATAACAAAATTACTTTATATAATTCTCATATCTGCATATTATCTCTTTCTCTCTCTCTCTCTCTCTCTCTCTCTCTCTATATATATATATATATATATATACGCGAGGGTCGTTTGATAAGTATGGTAAAAAAGTAAGAAAAACTAAATTGAAAAAAATAATTTAATTAATTAATTAAATTAAACAATTAATAAATTTACCATACTTATCAAACGACACTCGTGTATATATATATATATATATATATATATATATATATATATATATCTTCATTATATAGAGGGCCTAAATTAAATTAAAGAATATAATCTTCAGTCTCAATTTACATCCTTCAGTCTCATTTGGACTACCTGTATAAATTTAATTTAAATTTTGATTTTTTGGTTTTCTTTTAGTATAATCATTATATATAGGGTGTTTCAAATGAAATTGAAGGATAGTAAAGAATAATAAATAATAGTATGCAAATAAATGTATGTTTGAACTTTTTAATCTTATTTGGACTGCTTGTATATTATTGCTAGTTGTATTTTGATACGCTGTTTTTTTTAATTTTTTTACTACCAATTTAGACCTAAAATCTACCTTCAGAGACATTTTATGGTTAACACAATTTTTTTATTTAATATTTGATTTTAGACTATTAATATATTACCACTATTTCCAAAAATAGTAATTACATTAACAAAAGAATTTATCATAAGATGTCTTTAAAATAAAAATCAGCAATGAAAGTCAAAAAACATGTATACTTAACTTATTTAAAAAATCTGCAAAAATGTTCCAGTTGGATTATTGATTGAAAATTAATATATATATATATATATATAGGGTTATCCAAATGTACCTAGATTTGTGTTTTATTGAAAAGAAGCAAAAAAAAATTATACACATGTATTTTTTTAATAAAACACAAATCTAGGCGTCACATTTGGATAACCCTATATATTATGTAAAATTATGTCTAAGTGATTTTTTTTTAATCGCTGTTTGCTAAATCGAGTGTTATTTCTTATTTTACTGACACTACTTGTATAAAAATAATTTTTGAGTACAGTTTATATTTTTGAATGAAAACAAATATATTTAACAAAAAAATCATTAACATTAAAAGAACATTTGTAAATGAGGCAAACAGGAGAGTATAAATAGGATAGTGTCAGTTTGGAAAAAATGTCTATTATAAATTCAAATATTCCTCTATGTTTAAAAAGGAAAAAAAATATCAATGTACTCTATTCGTATTATTAGTCAGTCAGTTACACATGGATTTTGAATGCTAGAATAATTCAGCAACTCTAAACAATTCAAAAAAGTATAAAAAGATGTTTGTTAAGAATAAAACGGAATGATAGAAAAAGAATGAAATGAATTAGAAAAAAAAATAAAAGTTACGGTTGTATGGACAAAACTGAAAAAAATTTGAAATGAAAATAGGCCTGTCATATAGCAAGAAGAAAACATTACTGATGAATAAGAGAAATTGTTGAATGAGAATGGAGATATGAATATAAGAAGACTCTAGAATAAACTCATATATAGATGGAATAGAGATGTAGGACTATTCGTGCAAATGGAAGAAAAAAGGCACTGGTTCGATCGAAATGGAAACTTTTAAGAAATGCCTTCATCCAGCAATGGATAGAATGGAATTGATACTGCTGATGATGATAATGATATATAAATGTTAAAATAAATATTAAATATTAATATATAAGTGTTTTTTTAAACGTGATAATACTTTAAATTGAATCCTTATCGAAATTTCTATCTAACCTAAAAAGTACCTTTACTTTTTTTATTTAATTAACATAGGTATATAAAATAATTAATGATTAACATCAAAATTAATTTTCATTGATTATTATTATCAATTACAATTGACTGGTATTGACATTTTCTTTAAAATATTAAACGGTCATATTTATTAGATCGTGTTAAATGAAATGTCGAATTTTTATTTTATTTCCGAAATTTCATATTACATAACCTAATGTATATAAAAATATGATAATTGCTGTTTTTTAGGTTAGATAGAACTTTCAATAGAGATTTAATTTAAAGTACTATCACATTTAAAAAACACATATTCATATATATATATATATATATATATATATATATATATATATATATACGTATGTATGTGTGTATGCATGCAAATGAATGTGTATATATCTAAAATCGTTACTCGAATATCGACTAAAAAAGCTTTTAATGAAAATATTGGACGAGTTATGTGTACGTATAAAATGAAGAGGATACAGCATATTATATTACCATTAAGTTCATCGACGAAAGATCCCCTTCGATGCTCAGCTACGTACACTGGACACAATATGGAACTCATATCTCGTCATATATCATATTTTATACGTATAAACCACACCGAATAAACTGTATACACATATATGTATGTACATACTTTATCTAGATCGATGAGGGAAAAATATGTCTATAGAAAATTATAGAGCAGCCAACCCAAAATGAGACTTCCCCTTTTTAAAAAGACTAACTTTTTTAGAAACTCATAGTTGTACAATATATGGTCATCCAAATGTGATGTCTAGATAAGTGTTTTATTAAAAAGAAACATGTGTATAAGGAAATATGTGTGTAGTTTTTTTCGCTTCTTTTTTTAAAAAAACACAAATCTAGGCGCCACATTTGGATGGTACTTTATATTTTTGTAGATTTTTCATCTAAAGTAAGTATATACATCTTTTTTTATTTTAATGATTGATTTATATTTGGAAGACATTTTTGATATATTCAATTGTAATTTTCAATCAATAATCAAACTGGAACATTTTTACAGATTTTTTAAATAAGTTAAGAATACATTTTTTTATCTTTCATTGCTGAATTTTACTTTAAAGACATTTTATAATAATTTCTTTTGTTGATGTAATTACCAATTTTAGAAATAGTGGTAATATATTAGGTTGGCAAGTATCTCCCTTCCGCCTTTTTTTTTTTTTGTACATAGCTGCGAAATTCAAAAGACCAGAAGGCGGAAGGGAGATATTTACCAACCTAATATTAATAGTCTAAAACCAAATATTAAATAAAAAAATTGTGTTAACCACAAAATATCTCTGAAGGTAGGTTTTAGGTCTAAATTGGTAGTAAAAAAAATAAAAAAAAAACAGTGTATCAAAATACAACTAGCAATAATATACAAGAGGTCCAAATAAGACTAAAAAGTTGAGACATACATTTACTTGCATACTATTATTTATTATTCTTTACTATCCTTCAATTTCATTTGAAACACCCTATATATAATGATTATATTAAAAGAAAACCAAAAAATCAAAATTTAAATTAAATTTATACAGGTAGTCCAAATGAGACTGAAGGATGTAAATTGAGACTGAAGATTATATTCTTTAATTTAATTTAGGCCCCCTATATAATGAAGATATATATACAGTCACACACATATACACTCTTCTATAGTTATCATAATTTGTAACGATTTTTCGTTTCGTTTCGTGTGTACTGTCTGTAGCATGACTTCGAGTCTCGTCAGAGCTATCTAGCTCGTAGCTATATAAGCGAACGCGCACTTTATATTGAAGTCGGCACTAATTTCCGTATCCGGTGACGTCACGGGACACGAGTTTATACTCTCTAGCAATTATGATGCCTCACTATTATGATAGTCGATGAAAGTCGACAACTCGCCACACTCCTGGCGCACGTCCCCGTACCACGTCCCCCATTCATCCCTCGCCCACCTCTTTACCAATATTGATGTTATCCAAAACAAAAAAAAAAAATCTATTCGATGGCTTTGCATCTTTACGCGCGTTTATATACATACATACATACATATATACATATATACATATATATATATATATATATATATATATATATATATATAGATAGATAGATAGATAGATACATCATTTTAAAATTTTATAAATTAATTAATAAATAAAAATATTTTATATATAGGTGTTTTTTTAAGCGTGACCGAACTTTAAATTGAATCCCTATCGAAAGTTTTAAGTAATCTAAGAACCATCTTTTATCACATCTTAATATATACATACACATATGTATATATATATATATATATATATATATATATATATATATATATATATATATATATATATATATATATATATATATATATATATATATATATATAAAGGATGTTTTTAGGTTAGATTTTTTTTTGTTAGGGATTCAATTTAAAGTTTTTTCACGCTTAAAAAACATTCTATACATATTTATATTTTTGATATATATCAGGTTGTGTAATATGAAATGTTGGATTTTTATTTTATTTACAATATAATAATCTGACATTTCATATCACACGACCTAACATTATTTTATAAAAATTATATATAAATACATAAAAATTAAAAAAGCAATGAAAAAAGTTTAGTTTCACTTATAATTAGTATTTAAAGTAAAATACAATTTATCAAGTAAAATATTTTGAACAAATTTTAAAAATTATTTTGTAAATTAACAAATTTCAATTTCCAATAACTTCAATAAATAATCACATATTATTTAATTTTTTTTTTATTTACAAGAATTTATATTAACAATTTTATATTACTCTTCATTTGTTTACATCTGGGGGTAAATTTTACATAATGTGGTAGGATAATGCAACTGAGTAATACTAAAGAGTTATCAAATAAAGATATATTAAAAATTACAAGTTTATATTAATGAAATCCAAAACTGTTAATTCCATTGATTTGATAATTGTGTGGACTTTATATTAATAATTCATATGAGATTAAATTTAGTAATAAGGTTGTTTTGGAACTGTGGTTGATTCACTATACACAAACTTCATGCTTGCAAACCAGATGACGAAAAGAAAGATACAACCCCTAGTTGTAGATGGAATAAGGACACAAAATAGTATAGGTATATATAAAAAAGTTAGTCTAGATTTTAACAGAAAGGCTCTGACGATGATGGCGTTACCATCGAAATGCATCAGCCGATATAATTATAAATTATATAATTATAAATAACAAGTGAACAATAAAAGATTATTGAACACTTTAAATTATTGTGGTGTTGGGGTTAACATTCATTTGTGTTTAGTAATAAGGTTAAGATTATTTTTTCAATATTGATAACTTTTATATTTTAAGATGTAATAATTAATTATTAATTTATAAAATTTTCTTCTTATAAATTAGTATTTTTATATGAAAAAATAGGTTAATTCATATACATAATATATAATTCATATATAAATATATATATAAATGTATATATATATATATATATATATATATATATATATATATATATATATATATATATATATATATATATATATATATATATATAAGTGTGATAAACGTAGAACGTAAATTCCCTACGATGAAAATTGTTTGGCTACGTCTCTGTTTTTATCACCCTTCCACAGTTTGCTGTGATCAACTACCAAGTGCAAGTAAACAATAGAACAACGTTTCATGCTCAATCAAACACTGATATAGCAAAAACAATAAGCAGCAGTCGGTGTTGCCAAAAGTCAAAGTCAGTGGTTCCCCATGCTTCCATATACATACATTATATATATATATATATATATATATATATATATATATATATATATATATATATATATATATGTTTGTATGTATCATATATAACGGAGATCATTTTTTTGTTACATATACATTGACTTTTCTGTATGATGATAAATGATCGAACAATTAATTTATCAAAGTGAATTGTATCTGCAAAAATTATTTCGATCACTATTCATTTATATGCATGTCTTTCTCTTCTCTCTCTCTTATATATATATATATATATATATATATATATATATATATATATGCATATATATGCATATATATATATATATATATATATATATATGCATATATTTATATGCATATATTTATATATATATATATATATATATAACATTTTTCATGAAATAGAATATTTTTGTTTATGTCTTATGAATGTTACTATTTATATGTTTTTTTTATGATCTTATTACAATAAAAAATAATTTAAAAAACACATTAACATAAAAAATGATAGAAATATTTTACATATACTATAAATATATATTTAAACAAAGCTTGTTTATATAATTGTATTTTTATAACAAATATATTATTATTTACCTTTGTAAAAATATACTCTTCTTCAACAATTTATGATAATAAAAACCGTAAATCAAAAAAGGAAAATACGTACATGAAAGTAAATTGTGTAAACTGAAACGAGCCACTGTAATTATTAGCATGAAAGTCAGTTTCGTTTTTGCTTATCTGAATATCGGTACAAGACATTCTTCTACGACACACTTTTACAAAAATCACATTTTTCTAAAGGTTTAAATGCCTTCTAATGGGGGCATGTTTACACGCCCTATTACCACAAATAATAAATACCTTCGGTATTATTTGTCAAACTTGGCGTATTGTCGAGTCTTACGTTACAGAAATTTCATTCATGAGAATAGATTTTTGTTAGAATGACTTTTTAAAATATATATCTTCCTGTATGTATATATATATATATATATATATATATATATATATATATATATATATATATATATATATATTAGGTTGTGTAATATGAAATGTCGGATTTATCATCAGTTTTTCTTTGAATAATCAGATATTTCATATTACATAACCTAATATACATGTATAGGTTGTTTTTTCAAGAACTGTAAATTGAATTCCTATCGAAAGTTCTATCTAACCTAAAAAAAACCCTTTAAATATACATGTGTGAGTATATATTTAAAGGTTGTAATAAAAATACGAGAACAATAAAAATAAAAGACATTATTAGCTAAAAACAGACAATTTAAATATACAGTTAAAATATTTATTATAAATAGAATAGCTTATTTATATACAATTTTTTATTATACATGTTACATTTCTTGTAAACCAAAATATATTTACCAACAAAACATTCTTGAATCTTGAAAAAAGAGGTTTTTTTTAGGTTAGATAGAACTTTTCATAGAGATTCAATTTAAAGTTCTATCACGCAAAAAAAAACATCATATATATATATATATATATATATATATATATATATATATATATATATATTTATGTATACAATACTAATAAAATTAATTCTTATAAAATTTAAATATAACAACTTTCGTATAATTCAAGAAAATGAAATTAGGTTCTATAAACATATGTGAGAGTGTAGTAAAAAAATACATATACCTTGACCTATAAAATTTACTAAAATATATTTCTAGTCTCTTGATAAATCGAAAGTTTACAATTACGAAACTAGGACAACTGTTTCCAATGATTTTAAATTGATTTTGTTCAGGATATTATATCCAAAAAAACAAATTTTGATTGTCATTGTATGGAGTTTTAATTTTTATTCAGATTTAACGATTATTTATTCGAATAAAAAAGTAAATTAAGAGCAAAAAAAATTTATGTAAGAAAAAAGATACATGGTTAGATGAGATAAAGGTATGTAAACATTTTTTTAATATGGAATGAGAGAAAAAGGAGATAAATAGTTGGAATTGATTTTTTTGTGGAAAAGCTTTCATTTAACAGAGGATAAAGGGAAATGAATATCGTCATCAGACAAGAGAGGATATTAAAGTTGATTATATATATATATATATATATATATATATATATATATATATATATATATATATTAGGTTGGCAAGTATCTCCCTTCCGCGGTTTTTTTTTTTTTTTTTATATATATATCAAAAGATCAGAATATTTGTCAACCTAATATTTTTAAACGTGAAAGAACTTTAAATTGAATCCCTAGCGAAAGTTTTATCTAACCTAAAAACACCTTTATCATACTTGTATATATACATACAAACATATGTATATATAAAGAATGTTTTTTAGTTTAGATAGAACTTTCGATAGGGATTAAATTTAAAGTTATATTACGCTTAAAAAATAGCCTATAGATATGTATGTATGTTGTATATGTATACGTATGTCTAATGTAAACACATACGTGTGAGTATGTGTGAATAAAATGCAAAAAATGATTTGATATAAAACTGTTGTATTATATTTTACAATGTTACATAATTTATCCTATTTATGCTAAAACATTTAGAATAACCAACCTTTTAGTCTAATTCTCATTCCAGCAATTTACTACAACGCTATAAAAAATGTAGATAAAATTTGTATACATTGTACACAAACAATCAACACATCTGACCGATGACCGTGCAGCACCCGCCCATTGTAACCTACATTTAATGCAGGCATTAATTTCTACACCTTCTTCGTTACATGATGTAAGAACAATATTTACAATAGGCAAAAGTTAATGTATGTTTACAGTGTGACGTGCGGATGAATGTTATGTGTGTATGTATGTGTATATACGTACGTATGTTGCACAGTCAGGGCTGAAATTGTACAACATTTGGGATGGATATGTGCACGGGATGTGGGTAGTGGCGATAGGGGGTGAGACAATATGACATTAAGTATTGTTTAGTCAGAGTTCCGTACAATTCGCCACGTGGCCACACCTTTCGACACGTGTCGGTTTTAACCAGAGTGTGGATGAGAAATGTACATCCATTCAGAGGTGTGTATGAATTACTTACAAACACACACACACATATATATATATATATATATATATATATATATATATATATATATATATAAACCACCTTAATAAATCATTAATAATTTATTTTTATTTTACATAACTGATTTAAAATAATTTTTTATTTTAAAATACAAGAATAAATTGAAAATAATGAAAAATAAATATGAAAAAAATATATAAAACTGAATTTAAAAAATGAGAAACCAAATTAATAAAAAATAAGTTTTATTAAAATGATTTTTTTAAAGAATGAAGGGTGATTTTTTTAAAAAAAATAATATCATTGATATTGGAGTATTTTTGTACTCCATGATTTTATTATTTATATTAGTTAAATAATTCAATGAAAAGCTGAGAAGAAAAATAGGGCTTCGAAAGATATACTGATACTGCAACTCGAAGAAGTCGACAGTGTTGAATTCCTACTCTGAAGATAATATCTCTTGCATCAAAAATTTTCTAGAGTAAAATATATGGAATTATAAAAAGAATTTTCTGAGTACTAGAGCATTTTGGACTACTTTACAAAGTTAGATCAGCAGAATTCCAGATTATCCACAGAAGTAAACCTCTTATTAGTCAAGAATCACTGATCTTAAAATAATAAGGTTTTATAAAAGTATTCAACAATAATTAATTATTCATTCATTTTCTTCTAAAAGTATTTAGATATCTTGTTTTCATATAAAATAAATTATAGTAATATTAAAAAATAAAATTTAAAAAAACACATTTTTTATGTTCATTCTTTTTTATGTTTCTCTTTAATTTATCAATTTTTTTCTTTTTAATCAGAACTAGGTGAAATATATAATAAAATGTATTAAATTTAATTTCAAAAAAATATATTGACACGGTAATTACAATTCGTTTTATGAAATTAAATAGAAAAAACGAAACCAAAATCAAAATCATATCCCTGAAATGACAAAAGACCAACTCGTCAACGACAATAAATTCCGACATGAATGAGACTGTTAACCTCAAATAAATCGACAACTGACTTTTTGACATTACAAAGGAAGTACGGTTACATCACCCGACAATGGTCGAACATGTGTTTAGAGGACGTGTATCGCTCTACAAGAGGCCAGATACAACATACGACCGCTATTTGTACCATTTAACGTTTATGTTACGTTCTTAAAGACGATTCCGCAAAAAAATGTCTCTCCGATGTAACGCCTTCCCAGCTGCGAGACAAATTCCGCAAATATTGATTTTCTACGAGGATGTGTCGCATTTTATGTCGATATCTACTCGCCCTATTATTCTATTGAAATTCAATATTGAATCATTGTTAAATTTATGTTCAATGATCGTTTGTGTTAAGGGTAGATCCAGATGGAAACGGTTGTCGGGTATTTAGAATACATCGATTATGAAATTTACCTTTATTGTTGACTTGTGATGTTTGAAAATATGATTTTAATTGTACATATATAGTGACTAGCAACTTAAATGATCTATTTGTGATTTTCTGTAAATTTGTTGATTTGTAAAACCAAGAAAAAAAATTGGGTAATTATTTTATTTTAAAGTTTCAATGTTTTTGAATATATTGTATTAAACACCTAATATTTTTTTTCAAACATATATACATATTGTATATTACAACTTATTAAGTTTTAAGTAGTTCAATAGATTAGATAAGCCAGTAGAATATATAGAATGGCCCAAATAAAAATGAAGGGTTTAGGTATACATTTACTTCCTAAACTCGTTCGCTACCAGTGCTTCAGGAGAAAACCCGTCACCACAGCCCAGACGTTTTATTATTTAAATATGATACCAAATTGTCATTAATTTTTGTACGATATATTTATAACGTTCTAAATGAGTGAAATTAGCAATTTTACAAACCGACACACATATGTGACACTGGGCTATAGATAGTAATATACTCATAAATTAATCAAAAGAAATTTTCTATATAGTTTTATCGTAAGAATATTATATTAGAAAGTGGTATAAGTCTATTTATTCATACATTGAGATATTTAAAAATTATTATTATAAAAAAATTTCAAAATTGTTTTGAAAATTTTTCGGAAATTTTGAAAATTTTTTTAAAAAATTTATAAATAAGCAATAATTGTTTATTTATAAATTTTTATATAATACAACTAAAAATATTCCAAAGTCGATTTTTTATAATTCAAACGTAAACCTTTAAATATTATATCTCAATGTATAAATAAATGGAGTTATTGCACTATCAAAAACAAACGGCTCAATTTGTTATTAATGAAAGTTAAAATTGAAATTAAATATTAGTTAAAATTAAATGTATAAACATAATGTTATAAAAATAAAAACACTATCTGTATATTGGAATACGTGCCAATAACCTCAATTTCGCACTATATACTAAATATTGGCATACATGTCAATTACCTTTCGTGTTGTTTGATAAATTTTTAAATATCACGTGGATTTAATTTACTGTTATTTGTATGATTATTTAGTTATTTTTACTTAATAAAATTGAACAAGTTTATAAACATAGTTTTAAAATATAATCCGAATTTATTAACGTTTGCCAATATTTTTTAATTCATTCATTTAGCGAACGAGTTAATATTATTTATTACTCTTCAGTCTCATTTGAGCTACCAGATATTTATATTCATACATTACACTTCTTAATTTAATTTTCATTTTTTGTTCAATTTCTTAAATAATACATTATTTAAAAAATATAAAAAAAATGTCTTTTATTCTTTGTTTTATATACACACACACATTCATACTTGCATTTGTATATATATATATATATATATATATATATATATATATATATATATATATATATAAACGTAAACGAATTGTATGTACGTAATCCATTAAAACATATATATGGATGCCATTGTGTTTAAGGTAACATTGTAAATGAAATTTCGACTTAGCAATTAGTTTACGTTCTGCATCAAATTGATATTAATGATTGTATACGTAAGTGTCATCACTTTTAATAACTCGTGTGTTCTGTGTGGCAGGGGTTCAACGAAATTTAATCTGTACGCCTACATGCGGTTCTATTTAATGTATCATTACGATAAAAGACACGGAAACTTTGTACGATTATATTAAATCATTGGAACATACGTACAAATACGGTTTGTATAAATCCGTCGAGACAAATTATACGGTTTTAAAACGAAAACATTGAAAAATTATTCGATGTTAATCTGTGCGAAATCGAATTCTTCTGTTAAAGAGTTAGGGAAAATAAATTCGTAACTTTATAAACGCCATCAAAAACAAATAAATATATAAAATGGAGATCCTATGACGGGCTATAATTTCTTGGCATTCGTTTTTGTTTGGTCAATACTAGAAAGTAGATATAATTTATTTTAAGTATGCATACATCACGAAGATATATGTAGGTCTGTATTGAGGCAAAAATTCGACAGTTTAGTTTATATATATTAATATATATATATATATATATATATATATATATATATATATATATATATACAGAGAGAGAGAGAGATATATATATATATTGAAACGTATATATAATATATATATATATATATATATATATATATATATATATATATATATATATATATATATATATGTTAGCATTCATTGTGGCTTTCGTCCAGTAGTGGACTGATGTGGGCGTTGATGATGATATATATATATATATATATATATATATATATATATAAGTTCTATCAAATCTAAAAAAACATCTTTATCATACCTTTATATATACTTAAAAATACACACACACACATGTATTTAATATATAAAGATGTTTTTTAGGTTAGATAGAAATTTCGATAGGAATTCAATTTAAAATTCTCTCATGCTTAAAAAACATTCTATATATATATATATATATATATATATATATATATATATATATATATATATATATATATATATATATATAATCAACTTCAATATCCTCTCTTGGCTGATGACGATATTCATTTCCCTTTATCCTCTGTTAGATGAAAGCTTTTCCACAAAAAAATCAATTCTAACTATTTATCTCCTTTTTCTCTCATTCCATATTAAAAAAATGTACATACCTTTATCTCAAGTATCCATGTATTTTTCTCTTACATAAATTTTTTTGCTCTTAATTTACTTTTTTATTCGAATAAATAATCGTTAAAACAGAATAAAAATTAAAACTCCATACGATTCCTATAGGAAGTTTTATCAAATCTAAAAAAAACCTCTTTATCATACTTTTATATATACTTAAAAATACACACACACACATGTATTTAATATATAAAGATGTTTTTTTTTGTTAGATAGAAATTTTGATAGGAATTCAATTTAAAGCTCAATCACGCTTAAAAAAACATCTTTATATATATATATATATATATATATATATATATATATATATATATATATATATATATATATAAGGTGTCCCATCAGAAATGCACATTCATCAAAAATTAAAAAAATCATCGATCATTAAAAAAATATATGTTTTATTTAAAAATTAAGTTGTGTGCTCCTGATGGAACGTTCTCTCTCTCTCTCTCTCTCTCTCTCTCTCTCTATATATATATATATATATATATATATATATATATATATATATAATTTTAAATATAGAAATAAATTATTAACAATGATTTTTTTAAAAATATTGTAAATTATCAGAAATAATTAAATAATTTCAATAATTTTAGCATAATTTTTATATGAAGTAGTAAATAGTTAATAGAATTCTATTTTTACATATTTAAAAAATCGTTCATATGACATATTATTATTTTTCTTTCATTTTTATTGTCAGTAATGCAAATTTAACAAATTATGAAGTGTAACTATTTTTTAATTTTTTTGAAAATATGTTATTTACTGGTCTGATATTCGTCCAAGTCCGTGCCTGTAAAAAGCTTGTTAAACACGGTATCAGTCTGTCTTGTAGTACGTGATGGGTATCAACTCACTCGTGTAATTCCCGTGAATATATTGAAAACAACTGTGGGTCGACATTTACAACCTGTAGGACAAAACCGGGAGAATCGTACCTGCAGTAAAAATACGATGGGTAACTTAATCGGAACGCATACCCACGTGGGAACCCGACACGTGTGAATGATTGTCGTCTAGACTCGCTTCTTTTACTTATTTCGTTTATATAAAAACATATGTGAATGTATATATCAATATATATATATATATATATATATATATATATATATATATATATATATATATATATATGCGTGTGTATGTAATTTTAAAATGTATATTTTCTAATTCAAAAGATTATTATTGATCAATTGTGATTATTTAAATCATAAATGATTGATTTTTGTAGAAAAATATTAAAGATTTCAACTTTGATTTTTTGACCTAAAAATGACCACGACCTATAGTATGGAGAATTTATTAAAAAATCGATATTTTTAAAAAATATTTTTATGATTAAAAATTATTTTTCTATGACGTAGAATAACCAATCAGAGAAGGAAATGCGATTTATTCAACAATACACTAGTTTAGAAATCGAAAAAATAGAATTATTTGTAATTTTCAATTATTGATCAACTATTTTACATTTTTTTTATAATGAAGATTTTAATTCAAAATACATTATTATTTGTATTTATGTAAATCTCATATTTGATTCAAATATATATTTTTTATAATAAAAAATATTTTTTAAATCGAAATTATCATTCAATTTATTTTAAAATCGTAATTTTTAAATATCAAAATTTTGTTATTTTTTAGAAAAAAGCCTTTTTCAATTCTAAAACTGTATTTTCCAATTCATAAACTTTTTTTGCTCAAATGTGATTATTTTCGATATAATTAGTTGATTTATAATGAAAAAAGTCATTAATTTCAACTTTGATTTTTTGGCCTAAAAATTACCACGACCTATAGTATGGAAAATTTATCAAAAAATCGATATTTTTAAAAAATGATTTTTATGACCAAAAATTATTTTTTTGTGACATAGAATAATCAATCAGAGAAGGAAATGCGATTTATTCAACAATACACTAGTTTAGAAATCGAAAAAATAGAATTATTTATAATTTTCAATTATTGATCAACTATTTTACAATTTTTCACAATGACGATTTTAATAAAAAATATATCATTGTTTGTATTTAAATAAATCTCATATTTAATTTAAATACATATTTCTTTAATATAAAAAATATTTATTGAGTAGAAATTATCATCTAATTTATTTTAAAATCATAATTTTTAAAAATTAAAATTTGGTTATTTTTCTTAAAAAACCTTTTTCACTTCTAAAACTGTATTTTCCAATTCAGAAACTTTTTTTTGCTCAAATGTGATTATTTTTGAAACAATTAATCGATTTATAATGAAAAAGTTCATTAATTCCAACTTTGATTTTTTGACCCAAAATTTACCACGACCTATAGTATGGAAAATTTATCAAAAAATCATCATTTTTCAAAAATGATTTTTATGACCAAAAATCATATTTCTACGATGTAAAATTATTATTTAGAGAAGAAAATGCGTTTTATTCAACAATATAACAGTTTATGAATTTAAAAAACACAATTTTTTGTAATTTTTAATTATGGGTCAAATGTTTGACCATTTTTTCCAAATAAAAATTTTAATTCAAAATATGTCATTGTTTGTACTTAAATAAATTTCACATTTGATTTAAATATAGATTTTTTAATTATAAAAAAATATTTTTGAGTCAAAATTATCATCTAACTTATTTTAAAACCATAATTTTAAAATATCAAAATTTTGTTATTTTTCCCAAAAAATCTTTTTTAATCCTAAAACTGTATTTTCCAATTCAGAAACTTTTTTTTGCTCAAATGTAATTATTTTCGATATAATTAATCGATTTATAATGAAAAAGATTATTAATTTCAACTTTGATTTTTTGGCCTAAAAATTACTACGACCTATAGTATGGAAAATTTATCAAAAAATCATCATTTTCCAAAAATGATTTTTATAACCAAAAATTATATTTTTATGACGTAGAATAATCAATCAGAAAAGAAAAATACTTTTATTCAACAATAAGTAATTTACGTATTCAAATATTCATCAAATTTTTCAATTATTACCCACCTATTTTACAATTCTTCTAAATTAAAATATTTGAAATGAACATCAATTACTACCCATATAAATAAATTTCAAATTTGATTTAAATATATTTATGCAGTACAAAAAATATTTTTAAATCGAAATCATTACCTTATTTATAATAAAGCTATTATTTTTATATAGAACTTTTTGCATTTTATTTAAATTCGTATTCTGATGAAATCACACAGTCGTTTAAATACTCATTGTTGAATAAAGTCAACAATAAAATAATAATAATATAGATGCTTTTTGAGTGTGATAGAACTTTAAATTGAATTCCTATCAAAAGTTCTATCTAACCTAATAAAACATATTTATACACACACTTTATCATTTCACACATTATATACATACACACACACATGAATATATATAAAGGTGTTTTTAGGTTAGTTAAATCTTTCTATCAAGCTTAAAAACACCCTATACAAAGTGATATTGAGATAAATGATTAATTAGTTTAAAAAAGAATTATTTACAGCACGAAACTAATTATTGATCTATAAATTATTTGTCATAAAACATAATGAGATTAAAAGATATAAATGAATCTGAAAGATAGTAAATAATAATAAGTAAGTAAATGAATATCAAAATCCTTAGGCCTCATTTGGATGAATAAATGAAATATTTAAAATATAATTCAATAACAGAAAATAATAATTTAATATATTACTAAGTTAATGAATTCCTATTTTTTTTACTATTCACGTTGTTTAATTAAAATTCAATAAAAGAATAAACTGCTAAGTCCATTAAAATAACATACATAAAACATAACAACAATTGAATATAAATTGAAATTAAAAGGAACAATCCGAATGAAACGACACAAATCAACTCCATACTAATCTCGACAATCTAATAAATAATAAATCTTCTACGTATGTATGTGTACTATTTCGTGAACATTTCAGTTCAATTTCAGCGACTGTTCTTTATTAGGTTAACAGCAGCAAACGGATCGAGTTTCTCGTCGATTTCAGTCGAAGAACAGCGACTCGAACATGCAATTCTCTTACAACACGGATGATTTAAAACTGTTGTTGTTCTTGATATCGTGTCTGCACTGTATGGAACGAGGGTGAGTAATTTTATTGCTTTCTAGTTTTACGTCCGTTTTTATATATATATTCCAAACAGTGTTCAGAGATGTCAATTTTATACGTCTTCTTGTTCAATAAACTCTATATATACTTTGTGTTACGCTTTATTAAGTTATAACATGTCACCGATATCAATATTTATTGACAATTCAATATATACGAAGATATATATATATATATAAAGAAAGAAAAAAAATAAAAAGAGAAATAGTCATTATTCCTTTCTCAAAAAGCAGAGATAAACTTAAAAAAATAATCAAAAAATCAGAAAAAGAAAAAAAATATTTTTTATAATAAACTACATTAAGACAAAATAATGTTTTAAGAATTTGTAGATTAGAAGAAAATCAAATAAAAATAAAAAAAGGTTTATTCAAGAAAATCTTTCGATTTTTTTATATAAATAAAAGATTTTTCAAAAGTCACAGATGAATATAAAACAAAGAGATGAATTTAAAAATCGAAAAATTAAAGGAAATTTAAAATTGGTTTGATAATAAACTATGTTAAGACAAAAATAATGTACAATGAATTTGTAGATTAGAAGAAAATCAAATAAAAATAAAAAAAGGTTTATTCAAAAAAATCTTTCGATTTTTTTAAATAAATAAAAGATTTTTCAAAGGTTACAGATGAATACAAAACAAAGAGATGAATTTAAAAATCGAAAAATTAAAGGAAACTTAAAATTGGTTTGATAATAAACTATGTTAAGACAAAAATAATGTACAATGAATTTGTAGATTAGAAGAAAATCAAATAAAAATGAAAAAGAGACAATCATCTCAGATTATTATTTTTTCAGAGAACACAGATGAACATAAAATATGAAGATGAATTTAAAAAAAATCGAGAAATTAAAGGAAACAAAAAAATAGTTTTATAATTAATAACGTTAAGACATAAATAATGAATTTGTAGATTAGAAGAAAATTAAATAAAAATAAAGGAAGAGATAGTCAACTCCAATGATTATTTTTTAAAGAGCAGAAAAGATTTTTTTTTTTAAAAAACAGAAAAATTAGAAAAATCAGAAAATTGTTCTTATAATAAAAAGCAAAATAATGTACAATGAATTTGAAGATTAGAAGAAAATGAAATAAAAATAAAGAAAAAGATATTCATCTTTGATTATTACTTTTTAAAGAGTAGATGTGAATTTAAAAAATAACAGAAAAATTAGAAAAAGCAAAAAAATATTCTTGTAATAAACTATATTAGACAAAATAATGTATTACGAATTTGTAGGTCAGAAAAAAAACAACTAAAAATTAAAAAAGATACAATAATCTCCGATTATTGTTTTTTCAAAGACTACAAAACAAAGAGCTGAATTTTTTGAAAAATCGAAAAATTAAAGAAAACATAAAATTGGTTTTATAATAAACTATGTGAAGACAAAAATAATGTACAATGAATTTGTAGATTAGAAAAAAATTAAATAAAAATAAAAGAAGAGATAGTCAACTCCAATGATTATTTTTTAAAGAGCAGAAAAAAATATTTTTTTTAAAAAAACAGAAAAATTAGAAAAATCAGAAAATTGTTCTTATAATAAACTATGTTAAGGCAAAATAATGTACAACGAATTTGAAGATTGGAAGAAAATGAAATAAAAATAAAGAGAAATATATTCATCTTTGATTATTATTTTTTAAAGAGCAGATTTGAATTTAAAAAATAGCAGAAAAATTAGAAAAAGCAAAAAATTATTCTTGCAATAAACTATATTAAAACAAAATAATGTATTACAAATTTGTAGGTCAGAAAAAAATTAAATAAAAATTAAAAAAGATACAATAATCTCTGATTATTATTTTTTCAAAGACTACAAAAGAATAAAAAACAAAGAGATGAATTTTAAAAAATCTAAAAATTAAAGAAAACATAAAATTGGTTTTATAATAAACTATCTGAAGAAAAAAATAATGTACAATGAATTTGTAGATTAGAAGATTACATTTAAATAAATTAATAATGTTTTTAAATAATAACACAGGATAAGTTAATTATTTTCCATATAGCACGAAATAAATTCTATTATGTTATTTGTTGTTTTGGAACTGTGGCTGATTCACTTTACACAATATAGAAAAGGCTCTGACGATGATGGTGTCACCATCGAAATGCATCAGCCGATATAATTATAGATTATTTAATTATAAATAATAAGTGAACAATAAGTGATTATTGAACACTATAAATTATTGTGGTGTTGGGGTTAAAATTCCATTATGTTAATTACAATGTTTCTTATGGTATGATTCAGCAATGAAAGCTTTTAATATTTGAACACTTGTTCAAAAAAATGTGGTGTTTATGATTAACTCCATATATTATATTTAATTATTTTTTATTGACAATAAATACTCTTCATTGTCTAACTGAAAATACTAGAAATGTTAAAACTAGCTGCGAAATTTAACATAGAAAAAATAAATGGTAATTAAAAAGGAGTTAAATACAAAAAAATATGAAATCTGATTTCTAAAATTGGAGTTATACGTTTAAAATCTGATTTTAGAATATAAAAAACTTTAATGATCACATAACTGATATTGAAATATTTATCAATAAATAAAATAGACAATAATTTATCACTGACCATTTTTATAAAATTTTGTGTTTGTGTTGAATTAATTTATAGATAAAAGCATTTCAAGATATTGCATTTAAATAACCTAACAATATTTTTAAGTAATAACGCACAATAAGCTAATTATTTTCCATATAGCACGAAATACATTTTATATATTCATCCAAATGTGACGCCTAGATTTGTGTTTTATTAAAAAGAAACATGTGTTTAGTTTCATTTTAATAAAACACAAATCTAGGCGTCACATTTGGATGATCCTATATAATAGTAAATATGTTTCTTATCGTATGATTCAGAAAAAAAGGTTTTTCATACTTGAACAATTTTTCAAAAAAATCGTGATGTTTATGACTTATTTTAGTACAAATAAATTTAAATACAGTGTTATAAATACTATTACTGTTAAATATGAAAAACAATATTAAGAGGGTATTCTAGTCTAGAATTCCGAAAAAATCGATTTATTTTTGCATATTTTCAAAGTTTAGACCTTTAAGAACATGTTCTTAAGAGGATTTTTCGAAATTCGAATTATTTTTGGAGTTATAGCTATTTTTGTGACGCGCCAACC
The DNA here is from genome assembly GCA_029203775.1 of Neoneuromus ignobilis. Taxonomy (NCBI): domain Eukaryota; kingdom Metazoa; phylum Arthropoda; class Insecta; order Megaloptera; family Corydalidae; genus Neoneuromus; species Neoneuromus ignobilis. Next base: position 57,286,939 of record CP092088.1, on the reverse strand, counting down.
AATCCGGTCTGGCCGAATCGAATCAACTTTAAACGCGTTTTTCTCGAAATTATTTTTTTCGACACGGTTGACGTGATATCTCAAGTTCTAATGGACCGATTTACTTGAAATTTGGTACAGAACTTCTCAATATAACAGTGATTACCCCCGCCTAGGATTTTGTGAAAATTTTGTTTTTTAGTATTTTTAAAAAATTCCGAAATTTGAAAAATAGGACAAAAAAATGACTGTTTTTTCACACTGCCGCCATTTTGCGAAAAATTTTTTTTCTTAAATTTCCCTAGGCGGGAATACTGCTACAACCTTCTTTTTCAATAATTTTTAAAAAAAAATTGTTTCAAATGACCGGAAGGGTTGGAACCACGTCAACCAGGAGACGCTTTTTTTTGCCAACCTGTACCTTTTTCAATTTTGATTTTTTTGTTTTTAATAATATTTTTTTATACTCTTAAAATGTCAATAAATAACTGATAAAAAATGGATAGTAAAAATATTTGTTGGTTTTTTTTATAGCGCCTGAAAAAACACCTAAAATTCGTGCGTCTAGACTAGAATACCCCCTTAATGAAAATAACCAATATTGAATTAATAATCAATGTAATTTTCTTTTGAATACATTTTGGAAAGTTTGTTTTACTGAGAAAAATTACATATTCTCTAACTTCTATATAGGAGAAAAATATTCGTTATATTCTACGGAACCGGAACTAGAAACGAAACAAAAACACAACATACGCAAAACAAATTCTCGGAACACATTTGGCAAACAAGCAATCTCTAAAAAGGCAGTTCAACCATCATCTCGTCCAGTTTACGCTGAAGCGGTATAAAGTAGCCGTCTCAATATAACAAGAAGAAGACAAGTGAGCGCGTTTATACACACACACACACATACACAAATATATATATATATATATATATATATATATATATATATGTATACACGCACATACGCACCCACACACAGGACTAAAATGCGCGTGCCCCCGTCCGTTCGCGAGCCCCCTTAAAGACAAACGGATTAGGACGTATTATCCCCGTATGGATTTCCTGTCGCCCGTTTGCTGCTACGGCGTCGCCATAGCAACCGCGTATATAACGCACACGGTGATTGGTTCGTCGTGTCGCTTCGGAAGGAAGGAAATGTACCCGCCCTCCGTTCTTCACGTTGACGTTTCACGTCCAGAGGTAACTAGATCGTACGGACAATAAGAAGCGTCGAGAAAGCACTAAATGATCATCGTGCGTATACATTAAGGTGTACGTCAGCGGTCCTTAAACAGCACGATGCGACTATAATGGGGAATTGTCACGACGACGTCCCATTCCGTACAAGTATTTAATTTTAATACGAACGGATTCTATCTGTTGCTGTTAAGACATTTGTTTTAATTAATATTCTTTTTCTGTTTCGACACATTTTGTATGTGTGTGAGTTTTATTTTAAATAATTGAAAGTACAATTTTTAAAACGATATTTTTATTTTTATCAGTCAACTACAGCGTTTTACAGTGTTTAACAAGATATTTTTTTATTCATCAATCAGCTGCAACAGTGGCTTGAGGAGCTCTAATTGTTGTTACAATTTCTATTGTAGAACTGATGTTGTTACAACATCCATTTTAGAACTGATATTGTTGTTACAACATTCATTTTAGAACTGATGTTACAGTGTTTTACTTAACAAAGAAACCTCCGGTTCACATGATTAAGATATTTTGTTTACATACAAGATTAATAATTGACTATGTTGCATTTTTGTAGTTCGATATACTTCTTTATACTCACAATAGAAGTAGTATTTAACCCTTTAACTGTTTATGTCGAGTATACTCGTCAGAGCGAAACGAAAATTTTTCGCATAATGTCGAGTATACTCGTCGTGAAGATAAAAAAATCGCATTCGTATTATTATTAAACGAATCAACTGTAATTTTTTTGCAATTACAAAAGGGCAAATAAAGATCCTCTTTCAAAAAATGTAACATTTTAGAATATTCGTCCTAGTCTGGAACAACCTTATTTATTTTAATACATATAGCGGTTTGTATATTTTCTCAAAAAATATATATTTATAAAATATATATTTATAAATAAAAATATATATTTTGACAAAAACCAACACGCAATTTTTGATTTTTAATCATAATTTGCCAAATTGTTTATAAAATAGTAAAACATTTTACTCTGTTTATGTCTGAGAATATATTTGAGAAGATTGTGGAAAATAATGAGAGCAGTTCAGAAAAAGTTTTTCGAAACCGAAATTAAACAGTTAAAGCGGTTAATATATCGACACGTTAAAAATGATGATGCATGCTGTTCTCGTGTGAATATTTATGAGAACGTCAAATTTTCAGAGAATATACTCAAATATATGTGCATTCTGAAAATGCAAAAAAAAATCGATTTTTTGAAATTTCTAACTGCGTATAACCACTTAAGGTGTTTTATATAAAAGGTATAGAGTTAATAAAAAAATATTTCATATTTCCCTGATCAACACAGAAGACTAAATCAGAATATAAGATAAATGAAATATAAGAAGACACATGATGTGCGATATGAGATGACATTAGAAATCCCCAGGAACATCAAAAATAAGAAGATTAACCAGTTGAGCTGGAATGACGTGCTATGTACGTCAACTGCTATTTGTACCAAATGTCGATAAGACGTACATAGCACGTCGTGTGATTTTTGTTAAGTTAAAATAACATCGGAGTTCAGTTAGCAAGTGTCATACTTCTGTTTTGAAGGTATACAAGTGCTTTTTTGTAGAACTTCATTAATTTTATATATTTTCATTGAATAATAATCAAGTAACTACAAAACACAATACTTTTTTTTCTTATTATAAAAACTATTTTATCAAAGAACTATTTTATTCCGATAATAGTGTATCAGAAAATGTTGTATTGGATTTATGTAGACCTTTAGTTGATTTTGTACACACCCTCTTTTTAGATAACTCAAAAGATAAATTCACCAAAACTGTATTGGAAATTACATTTGCAAAAAATTAATACTATCAGAACAGTCAGATCTAATAGAAAGAATATGCTAAAAGATATCGCAGTGACAAAATTAAAAACATTTTTAGTTCTTTTAAGATCTTACAATAATATCTTAGCTGTAAAATGGAAGGACAAAAAAGATATATATTTACTTTCTTCAAAACATTCCAAAGCAGAAATGATTGTAACAAAAAAGAAAAAATATAGAAATTATACCGATCAAAATGGAAACATTACAAAACGTAATATAGTTTTAGATTACAATGATGGTATGGGTGGAGTAGACCTGCAAGATAACTATTTATCATCTTTTCCTTTAATGAGAAAATTTGCAAAAACTTACAGAAAAATATTCTTTTATCTAATGGATATGGAATTTTTTAATACCTCTATTCTATTCGATAAAATAACAAACGTACCAAAACCCAAGAAATACTCATTTTCAAAAATTATTAATCAATTTGTTAATTAATTTAAGAGTTTTACTATAATGTTAATGTGTGTGTGTGTCTAAAACTTTATAAAAAAATGATTTCAAATACCAACTCGCTGCGAATTGCTTTGGACGGATTTGCCACGCGTGCATGTTAATTAATTGCCAGCGCAACTGGTTAAATCGCACCAAAAGGCAAAAAAAAAATTTTTATTTCTGAAGCAATACATAAAATTTAAACTCGATTCATTAAATAATTTATTAAGAATTTTAATTTGAAATCACATATATAGAGTTTTCCAATAAGCGCTTCAGACATTTAAATGGAAATAAAATAAAAAGTATTTAATTAATTAGTTATTTATTTTTTTTATTTTTAAGCATATTCTATGGCATTAATAATGGAACCCAATTTCACTCATATGACTCGTATTGACATAGTGCATTCGTTTAGTCAAATTTTTAATGATCATTTCAGTCCAATTTCATGAATTACAGGTTCAATATTTATTTTTAATGCTTCTATTGTCTGTGGTTTATCAGCATAAACCAATGATTTCACATAACACCACAGAAAATAATCCAATAGAATTAGATGATATGATTTGGTGGCTAATTTATGAGTCCATTTCGTAAAATAATACACTCATTCTATTTATGTTTCAATAAGTCTATTGAAGTTTTTGGAATTTCCAAGCGTTGTTGAAATGTTAAATATTCCATGGTAATTTGCCAAACTATACTAAATTGAAATGTCAAAATAAGCTCGAAAAAAAATTAAACATGGTTACCAACAGCTGTCAAAGTTCTGACATTCTTATTAGAAAACTCTATATACATTTCAACCTATAACGCAATTAAATTATCGATTAATAATAAAATTCTATTTGTAGGTTATAAATTGGCATTATTTTTCTTTAAATAGGAAAGAAAAATGGAAAAATGTATTCCAATATTTTTATTTATATATGAAATTTATTTTCATTTCTTGAATATAAAATACATATCTGTTTCTTATAAAAAATAAAAAACTTATTTATTACCAAAAACAGTATGAGAATAAGAACCGATATACGCATCTGTGTAACACGGATGATCGAAATCTATAATTAAACTAAAATATTCATGAATAAGTGTATTTTCCATGAAAATTTCGTCTATCCACAAACATTCGCATCGTATGAAAATCGGTTATTTTTAACAGAAATACTATTTCGGTAAGAATGAAAACCGAACACCGACTGTATAGTATAATAAATCGATGACATCATTATTGACGTCTAATCTCGTATTTGAATATTGCGTGAGTTTTATAAACACACATACACACGTGACGTTTGTTCGAACTGCGTCGTTTCGATAGTTTGTTATCAATTAACGAGATCCACCCTACACACGTGACAATATTGACAGAACACGTGAATAAAGTGTAACGTGATTGTTTTAAAATGTAGTTATCTATTGTGCTATTTACTGAGAATACTGTTCAATATATAGGTGTTTTTTAAGAGTGATAGAACTTTAATTTGAATCCCTATCAAAAGTTCTATCCAACCTAAAAAATACTTTTATATATATATATATATATATATATATATATATATATATATATATATATATAGATATATATAAATGTATTTTTAGGTTGGATAGAACTTTTGATATGAATTCAATTTAAAGTTGTATCACACTTAAAAAACTCTCTCTCTCTCTCTCTCTCTCTCTCTCTATATATATATATATATATATATATATATATATATATATATATATGTATTATATATATATATATATATATATATATATATATATATATATATATATATATAATTACACAAAAATGTATGTGTATGTATTTATATAAAAAAGTAATATATAATAAAATACCTACTTATATTTCAACAAATAAATATTCTTATCACTTCTGTTGCTCTTGAATACATAAATAACATTATTTATTTTTTGATGACGAAATTCAAGTATTTATTGAAATAAATATTAAAAACATGTTTATTTTATTAGTTGTTTTTGAACTTTGATTCTATTTAATTTAAAGTGTTCAATTATTGAACACTAAATTATTGTGGTGTTGGGGTAAAAATTAATTTGTGTAAAATGTTTATTTTATTTAAATAGAATTCCTTACTTTTAATTTAATTTCTTTATCTCTATACAATAAATATGAGCCTCTCCACACTAGTCAACATGCATACAGTATTC
>CP092088.1:57163768-57276268 GCA_029203775.1 Neoneuromus ignobilis | reverse complement strand
TTTCAGGATAAATTTTCGGACAGATTTTCAGAAAAAAGTTTTGTAATTGTATTGTTATAATATATATATATATATATATATATATATATATATATATATATATATATTTAATCCTGCGTAATGAAATAAGTTATTAATTAAATTATTTTGGATTAATAATTCGACTATTTTTACAGTCTGATTTAAAATTATTTGACCTGGTAATTCGAACATATTTTGAAATTGTAACTAAACTTCATTGCTATATACCATTTTAGTGAATTAAAAAAAATGTGTACAGGGCATTAAATATTCTGTATTCAAGTAAAATAAGTTAATGTATAAAATAAATATACAAAATAAACATCGTCTACACAAAATCATTAACATAGATTTCTAATCGTTATATTTTTCATAACTTATTTATATTATTAAATCAAAATAAATTCAGGGATTGACGAGAGAAGTGAGTAGGGGGTGAAGACCGATAATAATTTAAAAAAATAATTTATCATCGATGATGTATAAAACAGTCAATATAAGATGACTGATATTCATTTTTATATAATTAGTTAAGTAAATAATACAATTTTAATGAATTCCATTATCAGATATAACCAATATTTTTATTAACAAAATTTAAGTAAATACGAAGTTTTATTAATAATAATATAAAAGAAAATTATTAAATTATAATTCAGTCTTTATATTATTATAGTATTATTTTTTAAAAAGAAAAAACATTTTATTAAAATAATAATTTAAGACTTTGTTATGAAATTAGGCATTGAATTATTTTAATTATAAAAAATGAAACATTTCATAAAAAATATCTTAAATTTTACCAAAAAAAATTTAGAATACTGATTTTTTACAGAATTGTATTTGCTTAAAATTTGATATAAAAACATTTAATATTTTTCCATTATTTAATATTTATAATTTTTTAAAAGTTTATATAAAAACAGCATATATATTTATATATATATATATATATATTTATATATATATATATATATATATTATATATATATATATATATATATATATATATATATTATATATATATATATATATATATATATATATATATATTGTGTGTGTTAACAGCATAAATATGTCATGAATAATTATTTATAGATTGATATATATATATATATATATATGATGAGTGATTGTGTGTTAATTGTCATACATATGTTATGAATAATTATTTTTAGATTGATTTTGTTAAAATATAAAGTATTTTTGATGACTAATTGGTTTTTTTTTGTGTGAATATGTCTATATTCAATATTTTTAATATAAAATTGAAAATAATCATTATATTTGATGGAAGTGTATGTATGTATGTATGTATATATATATATATATATATTTAGCATGCCTTTCATTATTTAATATTTATATTATAAAATTATATTTTCAATAAATGAAAGTAAATTTAAAATAATATAAAAATAGACATTCAAAGAAAATAGTTTGACGAAACAAACAATTTATCTTCAAATATTATTTTGACAGTTTAATGCGACTTTTAAACAGAATTAACATACTATATGTACTATTCGTTATATATATATATATATATATATATATATATATATATATATATATATATATGTATATATACCTAAATATATATAAAGATTTATACATTGTTATAGACGTATCTATGTATATCTATTACAGCTTTTTGTGTAACAGGCGATTGCCGTTTCGCGGGAGTCGATTCTAAACATAGAGCTACCTCAAGGTTCGCAAGTTACTCTCTCTCTAGAATTGTTTTCGAGAGCATCGTCACAGCAGCATCGATTCAACTTGTCTCGAATACAAAATAGGACGATTATGTAATAACGTTTTCTTTATTGTTTTGTATCCGTTTATAGAGCCGTCTTAAAAAATATTAATCATACGTTTGGTATTTATTGCATAGGGTCATCCAAATGTGACGCCTGGATCTGTGTTTTATTAAAAAGAAACGTGTGTATAGAGTTTCTTTTTAATAAAACACAAATGTACGCGTTATATTTGGACGACCCTATATTTACTGAATCATATTATTCTATTCTGGTAAAACTATGTTGTTGATTATCAATCATTTATAATAACATGTATTTGGAAATATTATACAACGTTTATAAAATTTCATTGGAAATATTTAAAATTACGATTTAAATTCTAAAACAGTTATATGAAATCAATTACATTAAAAAAATCAATTAAAACATTTTATATTATTTCATATGCAAATATGTAAATATATATATATATATATATATATATATATATATATTTGCATATGAAATAATATAAAATGTTTTAATTGATATATATATATATATATATATATATATATATATATATATATATATATATAAACATATATTCAACCGAACTTCTCTAAATATAAAATTAAGTTACAAACAATTCAAGATATTTCTTGATAGTTAAAAAAATTTAAAATTTTAAACGAATAAATACACAAAAATCATAGTTATTAAATAAAATCTTTAGTTGAATTCGTAATATAAATTAAATAAGTCTTTTTATCAAATTTAAATATATTATTATATATAATTTTTTGGAAAAAAAATCCATGAAATGTTATTTCGATGTAAAAAAGTTTGTATAATAGAAAAATTTAGCCTATATTAAATATATATATATATATATATATATATATATATATATATATATATATATATATATATATATAGAGGGAGTGGTAGAGTATAAAGTTTTTTGAGAATTATATTATACACTAAGAATTTTATATTATATTATATACTAAGAATTTTATTATAGAGCTAAATTATATTTTATATAGAACAGCTTATTTTATACAATTTCTATTATGCATAACAAATTCATGTACAACAAAATTAGAGCAATAAAACTTTCTTGAATCTTGAAAAAAAAATCATTAATTCAAGAATATTATCATACACTTTCTGTCCATTGCTGAATGAAGACTTTTTCCAAAACTTTCTATTTCTACTGACCTAATGCTTTCTCTAGCAGTTCATCCCTAACGAATTTTTGTTCTTATTCCATTTATCAATAGGTCTTTTTATAAATCTACATTTTTGATCACTAGTTTTTTTATTTATCATTGATATTCATTGAAAGAAAATATACACATGTTTCCCTATATACCATCCTACACACATGTTTCTTTTTAATAAAACACAAATCTAGGCATCACATTTGGATGACTATATATATATATATATATATATATATATATATATATATATATATATATATATATATATATATATATATATATATATTGTTATTTAAATGTGACGCCTAGATTTGTGTTCTATTAAAAAGAAACATGTGTGTAGGATGGTATATAGAGAAACATGTGTATAGTGTCTTTCAATGGATATATATATATATATATATATATATATATATATATATATGAAATATCATTATTAAATTTCCAAAAAAAAATTTTTCCTTACATTACAAAAAATATTAATTTTTCATTCATTGTTCAATTTCATATCTTGTGCTATTAAAAATAATCACCTTTATTTAAAAAAACTCTAGAATTTGACTAAAGTTTCAAACCATATCGCCATATCCATTTCTCATTAATGAAAAATCCACGTGACTGAATCGAGATTTAAACCAGTGACGTTTTATGTTAAAGTTTAAATGTCTCGATCTGTTGTACTGTTTTTAGCAACATTGAGTGATATTTTTTATATTAAAAACGTTTTCTTTAAAGATATATATACATATATATATAACATAACGAAAAACATATTGTCTATAAAAACTATTTTAAGACAAAATATAAAAAGAATTGGCAAACGTATTTTATAATTTTTTAAAATGATTTTTGCACCGAAACTAGATGCGCCTACATGAAAATTGTTTTGAATGTGGAAAAATGAACGCATATATTCTATTTACAAATGATATTCTATTAACGAAAAGCATTCACATATTTTTTAAAATACATGAATGCTCATATATATATATATATATATATATATATATATATATATATATATATATATATATGTACGTATATATAGGTGGCCCAAATGAATATTCAAGGATTTAGATATATATTTACTTGCTTACTACCATTTATTAATCTTTAGTACCCTTTAATCTCACTTGGGACATCTTATATATATATATATATATATATATATATATATATATATATATATATATATATATATATTTTGAGAAAAAAACAGGGAGATAGATATCGAAAGAGACTACGAACAAAAAATACTTTGATAATTTTAAATGATAGTTTTTATTAGAATATTATTTGAAAACTAATTTTATTAGAAAATAAAAAAAAATAATTTCAAATATAAATTATTAATTTTATAATTTATTAGTTTTATATTACAAAAATATCCATTCGATGATATTCATGAAAATTAGGATACTCAATCTTATTTTTTATTACTCTGTTCAGATGTTTGTTTAAAATGAATTAGTAAAAGTTTAAAAAATTCTTAATAATTTATTATTCTATAGTAAGAATAGAATTCTCGAATTTATTTATACTAATGTATCTTTGTTTATAATAATGTATTTACTAATAATTTTAACAAATGTTATTAGTAAAAATTTTTTACAAATTGAAATACTTGAAAATTAATTTTATATTTCATTTGAATACAGATGTCAATCTGAAAATACTTCAATTCCAAAAACTAAAAATAATTTCCATAAAAAATTAATAAAAAACATTTTTAGTTAAGAAACTAAATTGTGATCAAGAAAATACAATGGTTATAAAATATTATATTTTATTTTATTAAAAATGTCTATCTGAAAATATTTCAGTTACAAGAACTAAATATAGTTTTTATAAGAAAAATTAATAAAGAACATGCATTTTTAGTTTAAGAAATTTAATTATATGCAAGAAAAGAAAATGGCCCTAAAATAGTATTTATTAAAAATGTTTTAAATTTCTGAGAGAGATTTTCAGTTAGCAGTTGATTTATGACCAGAAGCATTTAAGATTAAGAAATCAATGGAAAAAGAGAGAAATAAAACAGAGCTCAGAGAATAATCTTAAATAGAAAAAAATGAACAGAGGACTAAAAGACTTCCGAGGACCAATATCCTAAGATATAGAAAATTTGAAAAAGAAAAGTGTTAAATTTCATAAAAAATTAAAGATATCGTTTGTTTAAAATTAAATATTAAAATAATAATAAATTATTATTCAAAATATATTCCAAATATTTTTTTTATCTTTTTACAGATTACCTGTTTAATATTAAATCAAACTCTAAACCAATTTTTTTTCACAAAATTTTTTTCAATTGCCAAAAATGATTATTCAAACAGTTCTTTTTCTAAATTACATATATATATATATATATATATATATATATATATATATATATATGTATATATAAATATTGTGTATAAAATATTAATGCAATCTTAAATTTTGTATTAAAGACATTATACAAGATAAACTACTTTGTTTGTAATAGAAAAGTAAAAATATTTATTTCATGAGTTCTTCAAGAAAATATATATATATATATATATATATATATATATATATATATATACATATATATATATATATATTGAAAAGAGCAATTAGAACAGACACGGATAAGGGACGAGTCACCAGAAATAGATTTTGGCAATCGAATGTAAATCAGATGTGTGCGTATGATAGAAAACATGACCGAAGTACAAATAATGATCAAATTGTGGGTTTGAACAGATTTTTGATTTCAGTGTTGGTTATAATGTATATTTTTTCCTCGATCGTACGGTTTACATTTATCATAACTGAAAATATAAAAATAGGTCTTTTACGCAACAGGAAAAATAGAACGGACACAAATATACATTGTGTATGTATATATATATATATATATATATATATATATATATATATATATATATATATATATATATATATATATATATATATATATATATATGACAAAGAATTCCAGTACGCTTGTAAGTATGTCAGTTGTAATCAATTTCAATTATATGAAATAAAATTCAAAGTTTAATTTTAAACATCAGACGTAAAACAGTAATTAAATATATATTTTTAAAGAAATACCAAACTACAAATAGTACGAAAAAGAAAACCAATGTATAATTAAATTTTAAGTGCATATATAGGGGGTTCCATCAAAAATGCACAAGTTAATTTTTTAAAAAAACATTTTTTTTGAGAGATAATGAATGCGCGCTCTTAATGTGATATCTTATCTATCTATTTCTCTCTCTCCCTCTCTCTCTCTCTAACTCTATCTCTCTCTCTCTATATATATACACGAGGATCGTTTGATAAGTATGATAAATTTTAAAATTGATTAAAAATTTATTAAATTTTATGGTACATTTTTCACTATACTTATCAAACGACCCTCGTATAACTGGAAATATAAAAACGACAATATTAAAATACTCCTAAATCAATTCAGTATATTTATGAAATCAATAATTGGTTTTAAGTACTTGGAATATACATGCATATGAAGAAGATCAAAGCATAAGATAAAATTAGGATTTCTTTAACCACTTGAACGCATTAAGGAAATATATGTTGTTTAAAAATAAATTTTAGTTTTAATACTTCCGTACTATAAAAGATTTATTATATTCATATACATACATATATACAAACAGACGTATACACACACATCCATATATAATATATGAAGTTTATATAAAAAAGATCAACTAATGTTTTTTTACAAAAAAAATATATTAGTTTTTGATCTGATGTTATTTCTCTCAACATATGTATTATTTTTGTCCGTATATTTTTCCATTTACTAAATGCGAACTAAATGAATAAATTTCCCAATGTCAGAAATTATTTTCAATGACTTTGAACGTAACAAAGATTAGATAAATATTTATTTATAAACATATATTCATTGTCATATTTACTTATTGCCAATTTCTGAATTGATGGTTTCAGTCATTTATAAAAATAAATCAATATATTGATATATAAATACATCTCTACACACATACATATTTATTATACATATAAATACACACACACATATACAAGGTAATCCAAATGAGACTGAAGAGTATTAGAGATAATAAATTATAATAATAAAATAAATATATGTCTAAACTCTTCAATCGAATTTGGATCACCCTATATATATATATATATATATATATATATATATGTATATTAATAAAAAATTAATTAATAATTTGATAAAATTCACTATCTATGTTTTTAAATCCACTGGATATTTTATTCTACAACTGTTACAAAAATTATAAAAAGTAAACATTTAAAAAGTATGTCAGAATAAAATAATTATTGACACAAATATATTTTTTTTAAATAGAAATTTAATTTTCAAATAATATTCATATATAGAATGAACGCCAGTTTTTAATTTATCGAGTTTTATTTTATAATATAATTAAATGTTTTTTTAAAAAAAAAACATTTAATTATAATTAAAAATAAAAAATTAATTATAATTATATTCAAAAATGTTTTTACTGAAGATAAAGTGATGATTAGTTGTGAGTTTTCATTGATTTATTCAAACTGTGGTAAAAATCGAAATAACACACTAATAATTATATCTGACCTGATTTATAAAATTAATGTAGAAATATTAATAGCCGATAAGTCATTGACTGAAGTGAGCTTTCATTTTAATTAAAATCTAAAAATATAGAAATAACAATATAACAAATCGTTGTGTTTTTTTTATTTGAAAATATTAGATTTTATCCATTAATTATTTTTTCGACGAAAGATAATGTACATCAATAACTCAAATTTAATTTTAGAATGAAAAGAAATCTGATGTGTTATTATTTTCATCAAAAAACATTAAAAATTAAACTACCTTTTTCTCGTTTTTATGAACAATAATTGATTTGATAGTATAAAAAATTATTGTAGCTTTTCAATAAAGGAAAAGTAGATGAGATCTAAAAAAAAATTAAGAATTAAACAAAGTAATTCAAAGAATTAGTTTTATGATGAATTCAAGGCAAGATTGGTAATATAGAGTATAAAAAATTTGTAAACTCGATGAAAATCGAATTAACAAAAATAAAAATTAAAATCTATATTTTTTAAGGCAGAACATTGACATTAAAAAAAAACAAAATTAAAATCTGAGATTTTAACAGAAAGGCTCTGACGATGATGACGTCGCCATCGAAATGCATCAACCGATTTAATTATAAATAAGAAGTGAACAATAAATGATTATTGAACACTTTAAACCATTATGGTATTGGGGTTACATTTCATTTATGTTAAAGTGAATCAGCCACAGTTCCAAAACAACAAATATTTTATTATATATCATTTAAAGTATATTACTGAGTCTAAAAAAGTTCTATTTTAAAAGTGTCATAATAGCCAAAAAAATAATATAAAATAAATACATAAAACATATATTTGTACGTCAGAAAAAATAATTCTTCATGAAATATCTTGGCGAAGTTAGAATTTTTTAGGACAGTGTGTGCCTTTTTACGTATTTACATACACACACATATGTATATATATATATATATATATATATATATATATATATAAGTAATTTTATGTAAACTTTGCGTGTGTTCCTGAGTATTTTAAATACAGTCTATAATACCAACTAATAAGCTAATAAAATGCATAACAAATTGGTTAAAGACACGCGTCAATGCAGTCCAATTAAAGCCAGATGATATAAATTAAACACTACACATTTCTGATATGGACAGTAGCCAAAGTTGAAAATGACTATCGAGTGTAGATCAAAAGTTCAATTTGGGAAAACATTTCGAGTGTGTTTATACAAGATACGTACGTCTTTATATTTTAAATATTTTTTTTTCATATTCGACGAGATCGTCGTAAAAAAAAGGTCCATTAATAAAATCATAAACTAGACAATTTATTTATACAATTCTAAACGAGAATTGTTTTACTGCGGAGTTCGAGTCAAACGATTTCTTTTCATTTCTTTCGTACACAAGATGAATGGAGTGCTGTCGTGAGAGATTGATTTGTTTGTGTCAAATCTTATATTAATGCTTTGGTTTATTACTAGTGATAATCTATCTTCACTTAGAAATATTAATTCTGGATGAGAAAGAAATTAATTTCAGTTTTCAGCACTGATTTCAAAACATTTATTAAAATCAATAAATGTATTTTGGTTGGTCTGGAATTAATATATTTTTTTTAATTATTTAGAATGCCCAAATGAGATGAAGAATAATAAGGAAGTGAAAATATGTCTAAACCCTTTAATCTCATCTGGACCACATTTTGTTTTTTTATTTTAAAATGAAAATGTAATATGAAAATTTTATTTCCAAACTTTCTAGAAATTTTCCAAAAATTCTCCAAAAATATAAATTTTATGAACTAAATTAATACTGCTCTGTAAATATTCAACATAAGTAAGTTTTAAGGAGTAGGGGACGAAATCCACTGATATTAATAAAAATAAAGTGAAATAACAATTTTCTATTTGCTTAATTGCTAATATCTATTTATCATCTTTAAAAAAGACGACTCAAATCCTTTATAACCATTTCCAAAAATCAAATAAATTAAATCAGTGAATTGAAAACAGTTTGTTTAATTTTAAAAATCTACTTGGTTTGCATGTAATATACTTTTATATATATTTTTGTGATACATTTTATTCATTTTTATAAAAGTGCTATCTAATTTATGAGCATAAATTGAATTTAAATTAATTTGTAGCAAATTAAATTCATTTCAAATCTTTATAAACAAATTTATATTATTTATTCTACAAATGAAATAATAATAATATTTTTTCAATGAATTAAAATAAAATACGATTTAATAAAAATGAAAACCTTGACAAATATATAGAGGATTTTTTTTAAACGTGCCAGAACTTGAAATTAAATTCCTATTGAAATTTTCATCTAAACTAAAAAAACACTATATTTATGTATGTGTGTATGTATATAAAAAGTGTTTTTAGATAAGATAGAATTTTCGATAGAGATTCAATTTAAAGATCTATGACTTTTTTTAAAAAAAACACCTTAAGTAGGTTTTTTTTAACAAATTTGAAATTAAATATTTTTTGGAGATTTTTCCAACGTGATTTAATTTTTAAGTAATGAAATAATTATAATTTAAATATTATACACACATATGTGTATATATATATATATAAAGAGATAATAAAATTTGCATAAAAAGATGTCATTTTATATTTCTACAGTTGATATCACAGGAATAAACAAACTTAAATATAGTGTCCTACATATAACCTTGATTTCTAGAAATCCAGAAATAGACAACTTGTAAATGAAGCAGTCGGTCAGTTGTTGAAATATTCACGTGTGTAGGATATAAACATACGAAATAAAGAAAACACCATTTAAGCCAAACAGTAAAAAACATACGCAGTGAACGTCTTGAAAGTTGATGTATCATAATTGTTTGTACACTTTTCAAGCTTCTTTTTTTCTTACTAGAGTTATTTTCGAAAAAGCTTTTGTCGAAATAACTCGTTTAATAATAAACTATAGAACTGTTTAATGTGTGAATATATTTGTTAAATAGCTTGAAAGTAAGTTAATTCGTTCTTTCGTCTGAACATAAATAAAAATCTCTTCAGTCATATATGAGTTTATTTTTTAATGAAATGTTTTTTTTAGTTCTACGTTTTTTCTATAAAAATAAATACATTTTTTTTAAAAAAAACAAAGGATTTTATAAGAATCATATTTATATTTATAACTCCTTGAAATTTTTTATTTTTTTTTTTTTTTGAAGAGAAAGATATTGGATTAGTCTAAGTGGAAACTTTTGGAAGAAACCTTTATCAAACAGTGAATAAAGAGAGGTCCTTTTTACTAATGCTACTGTTGATAAATATATATTAAAGCAATATTTGATTTGACACTCTAACAAATTTATTTTAACACAAATGATTCGTTCATCTTTAACACCAAAAAAATTCATATAATTGTCCATTAATCACTGTTTATTTATTTTATTCTCTTGGAAGTTAATACGCATTTCTACAACCATGCTATTATCATCAGAACACTACGAGAAATTTTATAATACAGCTCTTTAGCAATAATGGCATGGCCATTGAAATGGATATCAGATTTTAAACAAGTTAAGTCATTAAATAATTATTGGACACTTCTATAAAATCTTGTTGATGACATTTCATAATCATTTTTCAAGATTTCATAAATAATCTCTGATTGTTCATTTTATTAAGTGGTTCAAATGAGATTAATGGTTTAGACATATATTTATTTCCTTAGTATCATTTTCTATCCTTCAGTCTCATTTAAGCTACCCTATATTAGTTAATCGTATTTAAATGTCTATTCTATTCATAATGAACAAAATGAACAAAAAGTGATTATGGAATATTTTTAAAAAAAAATTGTGGACAAAGTAAATGATTTATATGTGTAATATTTCATAATTATTTTCTAGAATAATGTTAAGTAATTACTATAAAATAACCTAATTAACAAATCTAAATTATGTATCAAAAATTATATAAGCAATACTGGTAATCAAACGTAGACTAATTTTTTTAAGTGATCTCACACGAACAGACACATCACAAATTATTTAATAAACATGAAAAAAAAATATAGAGAAAATAATTATTAAAATATACTTTTCTTATTAATCGTTCAGTCAAAAAATTACTTGTAAAATAAAATATTTGGAAATTAAGTACATTTAAAAAATGATCAATTTTAAAATATATTTTATAACAAGATTTTGTTATTATTAAACAGAGATGAGATGATTAAAATTGTCGGTTTGTGTATTCAAGAAAATCATTTATTAAAAATATAGAATTTTAAATTTTTCTACAAGTTTCTAATTTAAGCTGATTAAAAATTGAAGTTTTGATCTGGGACATTAAAATATTTTATTATATATATATATATATATATATATATATATATATATATATATATATGTGGGTGAGTGTGTGTGTATAGATTTACATATATCAGATGAAGAAAATTCATTCTTTGATGACAACCGAATTTTAATTATACATTCTGTCCTACATTCAAAACAGGTCACTGATGTAATATTTATAGAATTGGAAATAAAACACATATATTAAAAACCAAATCTATGCATTCTGTCAAACATATTCTGAAATGTAATAAATATATATATCAAAAAAAAAAATTCTGGTACTCATATATGCTGGATTAATTTTCAGCTAACCTACTTATTACTTATATATATATATATATATATATATATATATATACCAGTACATATTAACATAATTTTTTTCTAAAAAATAATTCTACTGAAGTTAACGCTGTAACAAACAGTTAAATAAAACGATTTTCTCTTCCAAGGTTTTTCTTAAAATATCTCAGGAGTCGACTGTTACTAAAGTAAAAATGTCCTTAACATATTTCAACACATGCAATGTAATTTAGGATTTCAAGTACCTATTCATGCCGAAAATAACAATTAAAAAAATATTTGTCAGCAATTAGTATTCGAGCGTTAAATGCAATTTTCTTCAATGATTGCAAACATTTCAGGTACAGTAAATAGTCAGCGAATATTTATAACTTATTTGTAAACGAATACGAGTATTTTTTATTACTCTTTCGTGTTATTTTTAATGGAATTTTTCGATTAATTGAGTTTCAATATTTTGAAACGTTATTAAAAACATTTTTTCGATATTATAATTGTGGTAGTTTTAAAAAAGAATATTCAAAATTTTAACTAAACTAGCAACAAAATTTATAAAAATATAGATTAAAAATTAATCCAATCAGAATAAAAATCATAATTAAATTAGTAAAATTCCTGATTTACTTTTACGTAAACGAATAAGATTTTAAAAATATATTTTATTATTAACTTGTTTGTAATAGACAACCCAATGAAACAAAATGATAATAAGAGAAATAAAAATATTATTTCATGATTGAATTAGAAAAAAACTCAAAATTTATTACATACCTACTAAGGGATGATAAATTCATAAGGAATATTAAAAAAAATATATTTTTTTTAAAAAAGAGAAAAGATCAAAGAAAATATTTCTAAAAAATAAAAATGAACTTTTCAAGATGAAAAAAATAAGAAGTACAAAAATATAATTTCATATTTGTAGAGATAAGAGATACTACTGCTTTCTTTTCAATCAATTTTTCCTTTAAATATATTTATTAAAAATTTGTTATGACTAAATATACAGCCAAAATATATGCTTTTTTAATCCAGATTGATTTTATCTTTCTACTTCTTTAAATTGTTTTAATATTTCTGAATTATTTACTTTTTTCAAAAACTTTTAATTATTTTCCACCATATTCAAATATCTATAGATGTTGTTAGTCTTGTTTAAGAAAAAAATGATTTACTAATAATAAATATTTTATAAAGAACATTTCAGAAAAAATGGAAAGAAAATGATATGAAAAATCATCTATTACAGTTATTTAAAAAACTGAATAATATATGAAGAAATAAAAAGAAAAATTAAAATATTAGGTTGGCAAATATCTCCCTTCCGCCTTCTGGTCTTTTGAATTTCGCAGCTATGTACAAAAAAAAAAAAAAAAAAAGCGGAAGGGAGATACTTGCCAACCTAATAGAATTTCATAATTGTAGAGATAAGAGATAGTTTCGAAGAATGTAAAAATCTCGACTTTAATAACAAATATGATTAGTTCTATTCGAAGATGATATTGTTTAAAAAAATTATTAAATGATTAAATTAATAACAAAATTATTTTAATATTATTTATTTTAGCAAAAATTAAAAATAATAATTTTGAAAAAAATTAATAAGTACAATTTTAATTACTAATCATATACATATACTCAGATTTACCTTTGAAAAAACTAAATAATTTGTACTAGTTTAAATGTTAATTTAAAAAAATCAAAATAATGATTATAAGAAAAAATAAAGAATAAAAAATATATTAAATTTAAATATGCAAATAAATAAATTAAAATCAAAAAACATAATTATTTAAATATTTATTTTATCAGTTCAGAAGTTTTTTTAGGAGTTACTAATAGCTTAATAAAAAAATTGCACAATAATAAATTGTTTAAAAAATAATTTATACACAAATTTATAACTGAAAATATTTTTCATACTAATTTTTTTAATTAATTACTTAATCATACTTCTTCATCAATAGAAAAAAGAAAACAAATAACTGATATTTTGTAGATATCTTGAAACAGAAATGTGATTAATGTTGAATATAAATCATCGTGTAAGTACAATAAAAAAATACAAAATAAATACATAATTCATTAATCCTTAGATGTTGCAATCTCATCTGAGATGTATTTAACATTTTGCAAATACGAGCTATTCCTGTATTAGAAAATACATACATCTAAAATATTTTGGCAAATATTAATGTAAAATACAAGTAAATATAATTTGAAGTAAGTTCAAGTTTTGGTTAAAAATCAATAAGAGTAATTAGTGGCAGTTGCAAAAACTTTCTATATATTAAGTGAAAGAGATGTAGAGAGCAAATATCTCATATCCAGAGTGAAACGAAGGGTAAACAGCTACAATATATGGATAAGATCCTCATAAAGGTCACTAGCACCTTCATTATATTCATAGTGATTACTACTATGGGAACATCGTCCAAAATTGCCTCTAACAAACGTCAAACTTGATCTAGAATAGACGCAAAGCGTACAGATCTACGTTATACGCGCTTTTCTATTTGCATCACTTTCGATCACCTTGTGACCCCCACTTGACGTGAAGTGGATCAGGAGTCGGTAGAGGAGGAGTAGGAGGAGGACGCGTTAATGCAGCGCCACCGTCGTGGCTTCCTGGGGCATCATCGCGAGAGAAGATCTGCAGTCAGTGCCGTACCCGAATAGAAGACAGTAGCCCAAAAACACCACAGAGCTACATAAAAATCTTACAGTTTTAATAGGTAATAAGAGATACCTATAAATAACTGGCTGTTCTGTTATTTGCCTGTTTAAAAATATCGCTGAAGAGACGTTCATACATTTGATACATTTTTTTTTCGAATTATAATTATTTGCATTCACTGTTAATCGCTTTATTGTTTTCTTTACTCTTTGAGTGTGTAAGTTTATATTTGATTTGTTTAATAATTGTCGTTGTTGAATCTAACAAATGTTGCTTTTGATTGTTGTATACACCGTTAATTATTTTTTAAACATATTCTGAAAAATATTTTTTGATCGCATGATTTTATATATTATTCATATACATTTTTGTAAAAAAATATTATTGTACAGTGATCTATTGATTTTAGTGAATTATTATGTGAATTATTTGTGATTATTCAGTGGAAGAAAAATGTGAACAGTTTTGACAAGAATATCAATTTTTAATATAACCATTTTTTTTCTGAAAGTTGAAAAATCGTGAAAGGCAATTTTTTGTCAAGTTAGAAGAAATCATAATTCAAGCTTTTGTTCAATACGCTTTTTATTTTGTGTGTTATTACTGCATGTTATTTATTGTGAATTTTTTTTATATAAATATTTTTTCATCACATATATATATATATATATATATATATATATATATATATATATATATATATATGTATGCATATACAACATTGAACTTCAAACAGTTTTTATTCTGTTGAAAAACTAAATAAATGTACAAAAGATTTATTTTAAAAGATTATATAATAATGGCCGATTATAAAATTAGCACTGAAATTTTGATATATATATATATATATATATATATATATATATATATATATTACTACATGATATAAGACACTATTAATAGAGTACAATTTGGAATTTTGACAAATCGTATAAAGTATGTGGATGTATGAAAAAAAATCCGTAACTGTTGCCAAGTAGAAGCAAAAAATTGTACCAAAGAGAGTATGTAATTCTGTTTTTTATCCGAATACGAAATTTCACCTTGACCCGATATGTTATTTCGTAATGACCTACCTGTAGAAATTCTAAAAATATTATATAAAGCTAGGGAAATGTGCAGTCGAACGAACGAGTTTATAATTAAATTGTGTGGATAGAAATAGGTGCTTTTATGAGATTAAACACTTTAATATCTTCATAGACGTCTAGTAGTCGATTAGGAATGTTTTGAAAAATATATATTGCTTAAATTTTGTAATTAATATATCTAATATATTATACAAGTTAAAATATTGAATTACAAAGTAATTATTTTGATATAAATTAAAATAATTATCGTAGAATAATTATAATAATTGTTAAATGATTTTATTTAATTTTCTAAAAAAAATTAAGATTAAAATAAAAACATTTCATAATTTCAAGTCATTATCTATATTATTTTTTAAAAAAATAATTATTTAATTATAACTGCTTTTAATTACAATACTTAACAAAGCTTTTAAAGTCAACTACAATCTAAAAATCAATTTTTTCAAATTTAATTTATAATAATGTTTAAAAAACTGTACAATAGATAATAACTGAATTAGTAAATCTAATTTCTAGTAAATTTCTGGAATTATATCAAATCATTTAATAAATTTATCTATAGCCTCTCTTAATTTATTTTTGAGAATTTTTTTATATTAATTTTGCCTGTAGCTAAAAATTGTTTAATGAAATTTATAAAAGCTAAACAAGAAAAATATGTTAAATATTTGAAAGATAAAAAGATAATTCAAATTCTATTTTAAATTCTAGCACAAAACTTTTTTTAAAGTTTGAGCCAAAACTATATTGTTTTACACACACATACAAATCCTGTTATCTCGAAGGGCTAATACATATTTTATTTTCGAATTTTTGCAAAAATTCAAAAAGTATGTCCAATTAGTTGAAAATATTAATATGTAATTTAAATTTGATAATGATAATATTTTTTATGAAATCATGTTAAACAATATTATAATTTAATATAAGAGAATATTTTAATCCACTTAAGTACAAAATGAATTTAAATTTATTAGAATTGTTTATTTTATAATTTTTTTTGTATTTTTTTTAAATATTACTGTCTTTCGTTTTTTTTAAATTAAAATATATATATATATTCGTGTTTCAAAGCAGATTATTTAATTAAAAAAATGAAATTTATTTATTAAAATCTTTATCTAATATTATTTTTATGAAAACTGCATAAAATGACTTTTTTTACAAAATGGAAATTAATTAAAATCTTCTTAATGATAAGTAATGGAAATTAATAAATTAAGAAACCTAAAAAAATTCTTATTATAAATATAAATAATCTACCATTATCATTTTTAATATTTTTTTTTACAAAAACTGTATATAAAAATTATATTTTTTCGCATATCAAAAATTAATTCAAATTTCCAAAAATAAATAAATAATCAAAATTAATAAATATAAAAAAATATAAATTCATACTTGAAAAAGTAAAATAATCTATTATCATTATTAATTTACATTTTTTATAGAAAATTTGTCATTCTTTAAAGGACAGATAAAAAATTGATAATCAAAAATATAATTTTCAGAAAATATAGTCTTTCGATTCAATTAAATAATGAATATGTAAAAAAAGTATATAAAAAAGTCCAAAATATGTAAAAATAATTTTGTTATTTTTTAAAAGACAAAGAAAAAATTTACTAATCAAAAATATAATTTTGATAAAATATGTTTGGATTTGATTAAAAAAATATCTATTTAATATGTAAAAAAGTATATAAAAAATTCAAAATATGTTAAAAATCTATTAAAAATAGTGTTTAAATAATTACAAATTATAAGAAATATTTGAAAAAATAACATTAAATTATTTTTTTTTTAAAAAAATGGTCCCATATATAATACTATTTTGGTCTAAAATGGTCCCATATATAATTATTTATTAAAGATTATTGATTATTCAGATTATTAATTATTCACTTATTCGATTATTAAATTCAATTTGATTATAAAGCATTAGAAAAATATTTAACTTATATAGAAGAGATTATTCATTTTTTTGGCAAAAACATGTTAGGACAATTTGAAAAAAAAGTTAATATGTATTTTTCGAAATCAATTCACAAAATCAATATAATTTATTCATAATATAACTTATTAACACTCTGCTGTATTGATTTTTCGATTTTTTTAAAATAAATTAATATTTTATGATTTTAAAGCATTGGAAAAAAATATCTTGTATAAAATAAATTTTTATTTCTTTTTCACAAAAAAATATTTGAAACTAAATATTATTATATATTCTTGAAAATTAATTCATATAATATATGAATTTTATTCATAATAAAACTACTACATTAATGAATAATTAAATTGATTTTTATATCAGATTTTCAAAAACGTATCTCAACAATATTGTTTTGATTTATTAAAATATTTTTTAGTAGAAAAATATAGAAAATCATTCTTATAGGAATGAAATATGTTCATTGACAAAATAATTATTTTTTTTAAGTATTTTTTTGGAATTATTCCACTGATTATTTTATATAAAACGAATTGCATTTTTCTCTTAAAATTTTATTTTTCAAATGATACTGTGTACTGTTGATTGTATTTCAATACATTTTCTAAATTTTCCAATAATATATTATTTAATTTCTTTTATCAATTTTTGTAATATATATACATATATATATATATATATATATATATATATATATATATATAAACTATAGATCAATTTCATCGAAAAAAATCTCTCTAAATTACGTCACGACAATTTCACCTGTACAAAAATGAATATGTGAGTGTTTAGTGGCTTCGAACAAAAACAATGAAACCTAATCAGTATGTTTGTTAGTCAGTTTGAGTGTCCATCGTCGACTCAACATTTCGTTGGTTGACATTTGGTCCCCACTCGGTGGAGTGCGTGTCAACGTTGTACCAATAAATCCGCAGTATCACCCTTGGCGATCGCCAGTCATATAGCCTATACCAGCGTCATCGGGCCATATTCTAATTTAGTCCCGTCCGCTGCTCAAATACCACACGCATCTATTTATGGAGCGGCCTCGCAAAATTTCCCCGGCGCTCTTTTTATTTGCCACTCGAGTTGATCTCCTCACTTCGGAGAAATATGTAGGCGGCACGATGAACGATTCATTTCAATATCATTTCGATTGGTATTGCATTTACACACACATTTATATACACACACATATATATATATATATATATATATATATATATACATATTTGAAGGAAAAAATTGATAACAGGTGGACTCATAAATATTGAAAATATTTTCAACACAATTGCCAGAAATATTATATTTATCTTCAGAATTTATATTTTAATAGTATTCGATGTTTTGTTTCATTTTGTACCAGACATATTCGATTAAGCAATAAATTTAAATTCTTGGACTTTTTTAATATAAATAAATTTCGTTTAAAAATTATTAATTCTTCAATAATATCAAAATGATAAATGATTTTTTGTATTAAAAATATATATATATTTTTAAGAAATTATTTTTGAATTAAAATATGATTAAAAAACTACTATAAATAAAACTGAAAAATCAGAACATAAATCATTATTTTGTGTCATATAGGGTCATCCAAATGTGATGCCTAGATTTGCGTTTTATTAAAAAGAAACATGTGTATAGAGAGGGGTATATAGGGGAACATATGTATATTTTCTTTTTAATTAAACACAAATTTAAGCGTCACATTTGGATGACTCTATAAATTATTAATAAACTTAAATCTGATAAATTTATCTTGATTTTATATTACACTTCTCCTATATATTTTTGGATAAATTTAAAATATCTTTCTATTTGTTACTATTTGTTTAAATAAATGACTAATGAACAATAGTATTTTGACTATATATATATAAATATATATAAATATGTATATATATATATATATATATATATATATATATATATATATATATATATATATATATATATATATATATATATATATATATATAGAGAGAGAGAGAGAGAGAGAGAGAGAGAGAAATGTTCATAGTTTACTCTCATGAATGAAAAATTAAAATTCAATTACAAATTATTAATTCGTCCTCATTTTTTAATGAAAAATTTAATTTTGTTTGAAATAAAAATTTTCTGATTAAAAAAATTGTATAAAATATTCTATACTTATCAATTATAATAAAATATCTAATAAATATATTTAATATATTATTAAGTTTACTGTTCAGAATAATTATATATAAATATGCATAGAAAATGAATATTTTCTTAATAAGATATATTAGCAATTACAACCAGATTTTATATTAGCAATTAACAATTTAATATATATATATATATATATATATATATATATATATATATATATATATATATATATATATATATTAGCAAATAGAATAGAAAATATTCATAAAAACAAATTTAATAAAATAATTAATGAAATATATTTCTGTTAACCTATATAGTAGCCAGAATTTTTATATTCATAAATACAAACACATATACACATGTATGTATATATATATATATATATATATATATATATATATATATATATATATATATATATATATATATATATATATAGAGAGAGAGAGAGAGAGAGAGCGAGAGCGAGAGAGAAAGGTATTATAATCAAGTGAATTCATTTATATCAAAATAATTTAAATTTAATTAATAAAGATACTTATTAATTTTTTAAAAAAACATTTCATATATTATTATGTTTAAATTATTTCAAAAATTGATATATTTAATTTTTTTACATTTTTATTATTTCAATATTATAATGTTTAAAATACTTTAAATCTTTAATGTATTTATTATTTCATTTAATAATTTAGAATACATAATCAACATAGATTTTTTATGAAATTTTAATTTCATTCACAAATTGCTAAAAAAATATCCAGACGATTTTTTTTGTATAAAAGATATTTCTTAATTTTTTACACATGTATGCATTCTCTTTCTCTCTCTCTCTCTCTCTATATATATATATATATATATATATATATATATATATATATATATATATATATATATATATGTATGTATATTTAGACAAGCACAATTTACAAATCTAAAATGAAAGCAATTTCTAATTTAAAACACTAATTACAGTGACTAAGTCTGATTAAAATTTCTATCTTATCACAAGATAAGACATTATAATGGAAAAAATGTGTTATATATATATATATATATATATATATATATATATATATACATATATATATAGGCGACTAAAAATTACTTTTAATTTTTCATGAACATCTCGAGGTACACTTCAAATGAATGATGTAACTGAATACAATTCGGTTTCATAACAATGTGAATATAGTGAGCTTTCATCTGAGCAATAATACGAAAACTAGCAGTAACAATTTCACTAATCACGCCGGAATTCAATCCGCGTGCCAAATTCAAACGTCATTTATTATTTCACACAGTGATCTGCAGCCGTTTTTGGCAAACAACCAGTAACACTGCAAATAGATTCTAGATTTGTTAATATGAACATTTTTCGAAAAATCTGTTACTTTTAGGAAAAATGTATTGTCGTCATTCAAGAAAGAATACAGTAAATTCAATAAATTGAAAATGATAATTCGATTTATGACCGGATTTAAAATCATTGTTCTTAATAATATATATATATATATATATATATATATATATAGTGTAGCTCAAATGAAATTGAATGATATAACCTTCAGTCTCAGTTTACATCTTTCAATTTCATTTAGACCAACCTGTATATATATATATATATATATATACTTTCATACATACACACAAACACACACACACACACACACATATATATATATATATATATATATATTATATACAGAGAGAGAGAGGACAGATTGACATATAATGAAAATTATTTTACTACGTTTTAATTTTAAATAAATTAAAATTTGAATCAAGTTTACAAAATTATTACTTTTTTTACAACGTAAAACAATATTATTTGATTTTACAAAATAAAATTAGATAATTAGAATGAATATCTTCATATTTTGTACTAAAAATGAATTTAAATTTTATTTACAATATGTTTTTAAGTAACTGAAATATAAATTGAATGCCTTATAAAAGATCAACAATTTTTTGTGATGATTTAAGTATTTTAAATTAAAGTACAATAAAAATTATTAATTTTAAAATAAAAATATCTCTTTTGTCTAACATTTACTATATTTATCAATCAAAATTCTTTTTAAATGCATTATATTGAGAAATTATCTTTTAGCTTTTCAGATATATTTTTTTCTCCTATTACTATTTTCTCTTTATCATCATCATATTCAGCTTATATATGATATAAGCTCACTGCTGAAAGACAACCTCAATAAATGTTACAATTTACTGGAATTTGGTCATATTATTTTAACCAAGTAGATTGGTGAGGATTTTTTATTCAATATTTACTCCTTATTTTCTTTTATATAAATAAAAAATATTTGATATTTATTTTATTTCACATTACTTAAAATATTAAATTAATTTTGACTAAACTTTAAATACAGCAATAATTAAGTATTTATTTTTTATTCATATTTACTGAATGATTTACTATCTCATTTTATCTTGCCTTTCTCTCTCTTTTTCTCTATTATATATATATATATATATATATATATATATATATATATATATATAAATGTATGTATGAATATGTATATGAACTAAAAATGTTGGTATTTTATTACATTATTAATATTTTAAAATATTTATAGACTGACTTAAGTTTGAGTGTAACCGCATTTAAATATTTATTTTTGATTCATATTTTCATGGTTAATATATCATTAAAATTTTGTTTCTCTCTCTTTCACAAATACACACATGCATATATATATATATATATATATATGTGTGTGTGTGTGTGTGTGTATACATAATGTTTAAAATTGAGATAAAGTAAATATTACTGTCAAACAGTGTCTAGAAATCATAACAGTAAGAAACCAACTATCGAATATAAAATTTTGCCAGGTCGTATTTAAAAGTTAAAGAAACATAAACATCATTTAACATAAATATTATTAAAACCTTTAAAAATAGCCCAGAACATACGAAATACGTTACAAAAATCTCCCCCACCCGTCTGGAAAAACGCATTAACGGTAACGTAAAATGACGACAGTAGAGACGTCAAGCGTCAGCCGACTGAAGCATCATCCATATGTGACAGTTGGGGAAATTTTGAATAGTCAAAAACTGTCCGCATAAACATTAACGAATATATTTATAAATATTGACGGTATATATACGATTCACTGTTTAAAATAAGCATACGACGTAAACAAATACCGAACAAATTTAATAAAAAAAAATTACACGTTTATATAATACATTCATTTAAAGAAAATACTCGATAGAGATGTTAAGTGAAACTTTAATACAGAGACTATAAATTATTTCAACCATTATGTTATTATTGCTTAATTTTTTTCAATAAAAGACTTAATAAATTAATTAAATGTCGAATAAATATGACGTGGACTGAAATAAAATCGCGCTTTGTAAGGTGTGTTTCCATGCACAAATTTGTCATATTAACTTCGTTTATATTTTATCTTGGCATTGCTGTCATTCTTTATTATTTCATAGTGGTTCTTTGAAAAAAAAGCACACGTGCATATTAGCACAGCTGTATGTGTGTGGTATGGTGTCGATAATACAGGTACACTACTACTTAAACAAAATGCATACTGACAAAATGGCTGCCGTGTTACTTTAAAACGAATTACATTCATAAAACTTTTAACATTCCATGCATGCTTTATCTGATTGTAAACATAATTTACGTTTATGACTCTTATTTTTAAATAAAAGTGCTATTTTTAACTCTAACTGTAATTAAAATATACTTTTAAATAGTGAGTTTTTTTTAAAAAAAAATTACAACTACATTTTCGTTTATAAATACATCCTATGTAATTTTTAATGAAAATTTTATTTAAAATAATCATGCATTTTTTTAAAAAACTCCAATATAAATTGATTTTGGAGTCATTAAACATGTTTATATCTGTATCGTTTTAATTTTTTCAATGTATTTAATATATTCTCAAAGATGAAAATATTGATTTATTCTAATGTATTTACAATAGAAAAGAAAATTAATTAAATAAGAGTTATTTAAAATATTTTTGTTCTATTTGATGATAAATTTCAAAATTTATCATCAAATAGAACAAAAATATAATCTTCAAAGATTATTAGATCTATTATTTAATTAATGGGTATAATCTTGATTTATCAATTAAAAATTTTATATTAATAAGTTCTGTTATTAAATACAGAGATGCTTAATACATTTTTAGATTTAAAATCAGTAACAATTTATTCTATATAATATTGTATTATTGTAATATAGGTATTAATATATATAAATAATTTTATTATTTATAAAGATGCCTGTTTCAAAATTCTAAAGATGATATTGACAATAAAATGAGTAGGAAAAAAATAATCAATCATAGAATATTTTGATAAAAAAATCATATTATATAGTGTTAATTATTTTGTGAGCTTTTGTCAATACTTTTTTGTATATTACAACCTGTGCTTAGTACAAGTGTTGGAACAAATCATATAATTCTATAAATATAGTGACGTTAATGTCTTCGTTAAAATAATTAAATTAAATAGTTGATAGGAATTAATGAAAGAACATAATTATAATTTATATTTACAATCAGTCACTATAAAAATATATACATTTTTGAAAATAATAATTATTTTTTACTACTAAGGAAAATTCGTTCTATGAAGATTTTTTCAAATAATTTAACTTATTTAAATTAAAATATCAATAATTTGAATATAAAAACATTAAAATAAATAATTTTTTTAAAAGTTGAATGAGTAATTATCAAATTATACTTCACTAAAAATCTAAATTCGTATTAACTTTCTAAGAATATATAACTATTATTTAATACAAAAAATACTCATCTCTTCAGACTATTAACTAGAAACAAAGATATACAGAGACATCAAATGTGCCTCTTAGATTTGTGTTTTATTATAAAGAAACATGTGTATAGAGTTCTGTAGGGAATTATTCTGTTCCTTTTTAATAAAACGCAAATCTAGGCGTCACTTTTGGATGACTCTATATATAGGGTGACTCAAATGAAATCAAAAGTTGTACAGGGGACTGAAAGTTACATCATGCAATCTTATTTGGGCCATCCTATATATGTCAACACCATAAATTATTTAAAATAATTTTTTTTCTACAAAAATTTAACAAAATTAAATTTATGCTTATGACACTGTTCTCTCTCTCTATTTATCTCTCTCTCTCTCTCTCTCTATATATATATATATATATATATATATATATATATATATAATTTTTATTTATGCAAAAACAACTTTTGTATTTGTGAATGATATTTTTGAAATTTATATATTTTTTTCAAAAAATTTATTTCATGCCAATACTCTCTCTCTCTCTCTCTCTCTCTCTCTATATATATATATATATATATATATATATAATAATTTTTCAATTTTGCAAAAATTTTTTTTGTACTTATGAATAACATTTTTTAAATTTACATATTTTTTTAAATTAAATGAAATAAATATTTCAATTTATATTTTTTTATCAAATTTCTTTTACAAAAAGTTTGTTTTATATTAAAAGATCTATATAAACATACATCCATACATACATAGATACATATATAAATATATATATATATATATATATATATAAATTTGCCACTGAACTCAATTTTCTAAGCCCTTTTACCTTCACACAATTTAACTTCGACGCAGTTGCCAATAACAAATCATTTAAAATTATCTTTTTGTGTTGAGTGGTTTATTAATAACATACGACCTAAATTTCACGCCATAATCCATCGTTACTCTATTTTAATTTTCCGCATTAACTGTACAGTTTCAATTACTTATATCAATATGTGCTATTAATATAGGTTATGTTTGATTATACGAATTAATAAATACTCGTTTCCATAAACATGTTTACGTTTCGCACGTACAAATCGTCCTCTGTTGGCAAACATAAATTTCATATTGCACTGAACGAATAGATAAATCGAACTCGTGCATATGAATTGAATAAAAACTGATATGAAGTTTATGAAAAAAGTACGACTTTTCGTTATTACAACGATATAAATAACCAAATGGGTCATGTGTACCGAAACAGGAATGCGCGAAACATTATGTTTACTCAATTCACCCACATCTTAAACTGAAAATAGATTTTGGACGAGTGCCTTACTCGTTTATTCTGTAATTCGTTAGATAATTGATAAATTGTTGAATGTATGAAGTCTTTGTTTCGTCACGGAACATATTGTTTCATGTCAAATGATTTCATCACTTTTTACTACACTAATTAAAATAAAAAATGAATTTAATCTAATTATATTTCGTTTGTACATTTTTTTCGTATTATACAGATCATCCAAATGTGACGCCTTGATTTATGTCTTATTAAAAAGAAACATGTGTATAGTCTCGTTTTTTTTTTAATAAAACACAAATCCAAGCGTCACATTTGGATGATCATAGCAATTTAATAAAATTATATAAAAAAAATATTCAATGAAAATTTGATTAATTAATTATATACAGAACAAAAATTATTGACAAAAAATAAAAGATTTATTATAAGAAAAACTATATAATATTTCAAATAAATATTAAATTTGTATAGAAATATATTTATTAGCAATTAACATGTTTTTTTTTAATTTTTTACAGCGATCGAGCGAGAACTAGCGACTCAAAATGTTTAAAAATCATTTGGATATGATAGGGCGAAATGAGCCTGTTTCCAAAAAGGCCAAGTTCTGGCAATCATACGTCCGTTCCTTAAAAGGTAAAATATATAATTCTTTTAATATTAGATAAAAAATATTTTTTTTTTTGGGGAATTGTGATTGAATTTAATTTTAAAAATAAATTAATATCTCCAAAGTAAACAATTTTCTGTGTCTATGCTCTGATTTCATCGATCAATAACTTATAACTATTGAGGATTTTTTTAAGTTTTGCATTTGGGGTAGTTGTTTATATATGACAGATATTTTACATATTTAAGAGATTTTATATAATTATGGTAAATGAAGGAAAAATCTTTTTTATTTATAATTAATCATTCTAACATAAATGAATCAATCATCACAACACCATAAGATTTTATAAAAATATTCAATAATTAGTTATTGTTCACTTTATTTGCCACATTTTTGCTGATTATTATTGTTAAGGAGGTATTATAGTCTAGAATTTCGAAAAAATCGATTTTTTTTGCATATGTTCAAAATTTAGACCTTTAAGAATATGTCCTTAAGAGGATTTTTCGAAATTCGAATTATTTTCGGAGTTATAGCTATTTTTGTGATACGCCAACTAATCCGGTCTGGCCGGAACGAATCAACTTTAAACGTGTTTTTCTCGAAACTACTTTTTTCGACACGGTTGACGTGATATCTCAAGTTCTAATGGACCGATTTACTTGAAATTTGGTACAGAGCTTCTCAATATAACAGTGATTGCCCCCGCGTAGGATTTTTTGAAAATTTTGTTTTTTACTATTTTTAAAAAATTTCGAAAGTTGAAAAAATAGAGCAAAAAAATGACTGTTTTTTCACACTGCCGCCATTTTGCGAAAAACATTTTTTTTAAAATTTCCCTAGGCAGGGATACTACTACAACCTTCTTTTTCAATAATTTCAAAAAAAAAATTTTGTTTCATCTGACCGGAAGGGTTAGAACTACGTCAACCAGGAGACACCTTTTTTTTCGAGCCCCCACTTTGTCAGCCTGTACCTTTTTCAATTTTGAATTTTTTGTTTTTAATAATACTTTTTTATACTCTTAAAATGTCAATAAATAACTGATAAAAAATGGATAGTAAAAATATTTGCTGGTTTTTTTATAGCGCCCGAAAAAACACCTAAAATTCGTGCGTCTAGACAAGAATACCCCCTTAAAACAAATTATTAAATTGAATTTTTATCGAAAGTCGTATCTAACCTAAAAAACATTCTTTATATATATATATATATATATATATATATATATATATATATATATAGAGAGAGAGAGAGAGAGAGAGAATGTTTTTTTAGGTTGGATATAATTTTCAATAGGGATTGAATTTAAAATTCTATCACGCTTAAAAAAAACACTCTATATATGCGTTTTATTCGACGACCGTAATCGTTTTCATTTGAAAAAAATCAAAAGTACAAATTCGATTCCCATTATAGGATCAGATGATATCCGTGCCCCGGAAAGCGCTCGCACACCCCGTAGCGTCTTCCGACCACTCTCTGAATTCCCGGAACTGCATTCAACATCGTGGCCGTTTGGAAAATCCATCTTCGACGACCCCATCCACGCGGCAGAACGTATCAACGTTCCTGGATACCGTTATTTGCCCATCCATCGTGAAACATACGGCTACTCACCACGCGCCATCTATCCCCATCAGTACACATCAGCCTACCGGCCAAGTAAGTACTACCATTAAAAAGCCAAAACAACTCTCTAATACACAACAAACAAGAGACCGCGTGCGAAAATCGAAATGTTCGCATTCCTGATAATTCGATACATAAACGCGCAATATGTATTTGAATTTCGCGCGCGCACGCCAGCACGAACAACATGGCGTTTATAGCAACAACAGCGCTCTCGCTTCGATCATCCACTCTGTTTTGTAGGTTATTGATGATATTGTCGACGATTTTTTTATGAATATTGGATACTGTTGTATTTCAATATCGTAAATGTATTTATTTGTTAAATAGACGTTTACAATATTATCAGTCACCTATATATTTTAAGATCAGTATATATTGAATAATGCCCTAACCTTCAAAGCAACACACAAACATTGAAACACGTTTAAAGAAAAACAATAAAAACGATTAAAAATAGTAAAATATTCAATAAAATATATAATGTAAGAAAAAAATAATAATTATTGTACTTGTCAATATGTTATTAGTGATTTGATTTACTCTGCTGTCTAGTTTTTAAATACTGTATATGACTTATTAAACAATAGCTTTTGAAATAATAAACCATGCATTGTTACATTATATACACGTGTATTGTTACTGAATATTTAATCTGTCTATTATTATATATGATTTTGTTTGTTATTTTAAACAATGTTTCGCACAAAATATATCCGCATTGACTGCTTTTATACACTAGATATATAATAAATATTTAGTATTCATTTACATGAAATACTTTTTCAATTCATCAAATAAGAAATATCTTCGAATGAATGCTTTGAACGTTAGGGCTTTATAGTCTATTAAAACTGATTGATTTCGCATATTAAAAAAGTAATATGTTTAGAAATTTGTATTTGTTCATAGATGAATACTTAGATTAACAAATAATTATAATTCGCACGTAATAATAACATGTAATAAGATTATCGATCGTTCAGAAATAGCACGTTTCTTTTTTTGAAAAAAAAAAAACTGGAAAATGTTTTAATATATTTTCATTTTTTTTTTAAATACATAAACTGATACCAACTGAACAACTATGTTTAACATTTGATATCTTCTGTGTATTATAGATATATAATTATTTATTGATATAACTCATTGCGCTTAATTTGGATTGTTCAAAAGTAAATAATATATATTACTTTTACAAATATATGCATGGTAATTACATTGTTATATATTTATTAATTGAAACATATTATAGAACTTGTTGAATGTTTGAAATGTAGTTTGAAAAATTCAAATGTTATGAGGATGCACATTTGAATGAATACTGTACGTTGGTGGAAGAATTTCTAGAGGAAAAAATGGAAATTATATTAAAATATTAACGGTACTCAATCGGAAAACGAATTTTTTTCAAATAAAATCCAACATAAAAATTGTCTGATTGATATAGAATAATAAAGTAAGTGTATGTTTGGTGTTTGTGGATAAGAAACATTGAAATAATTCAATTGAGTGACGATGTTTTTTCGATTGAATGACCGCGAAATGGAAAATGTCCTACAAAGCACTTCGAAGCGTGTTATTACCCTGGGACATTTCTAAAACTAGCAAATTAGTTTAATAAAAAATATCTAGATATTTTTTATTTCTAATAACATGCAAGAAATGCAACGAACTAATTGGTATAACTGATTAACAATTTTATATTGTTGATGTTTCAGCGTAATAACACACCCGAAATACGTCAAAAAATGTCTCGGACACGTGAAAAAAACACACAAAAATTTTTATCAAAACAAAGCAAGAACTCATTCGATATACGAAATAATATCTGAGGCATTTTCATTAAATATATGTACTTTTAAAAAAAATTCAAAAAAAAAATATATTAATTTATAAGATCTGATCACCTGTAACAAACATTTATATAAGGCAAAATAAATGATTATCAAAAGAAAAAAAATAATGCTATATTGAATATCAGTTAGTGTTCTTTTTTATTTGTTAAAATATTTATTTATTATATATCTTGTGCTGCTTTTCGCTTATCAAGATGTCACTCTATTATCAACAAAATGGCCGACAAGCATGCACCATTTTATTAGAACATTTAATATCGATTTTATGCACTATTGATGTACAGAACAAAACCTTATATACTTTTATGAGAAAGCTTAGACGAGTGCAGCTTCTATTTTTGTTATTATAATAATAAATATATCACTGAAACAAGTCAAACTGTAAATAATGTTTAAAAAATTAAGTCTTATTAACAGAACGTTAAGCATAACCTATACAATATATTTAAAAAATATATAACTTTTAAAAAATAAAAAATAAAAAAATACACCTTTCAAAATATTCACAATATTTCTTTTCATATAGTTTATGTTCCGTTTAACATCAAAAATGTTAATAATTATATGTAATTAGAAATATTTTCAATTTAATAAACACATGGGACATGATTTTTTATGGTTTTCCAATCCCTGATAGCAAAAGCTGGAAATTGGTTGAGATGACTAGAAAAGCTTATACGTACGTTTTGTAATTGTCTTCTTTTTTGTATTGCAAAACGAGCTATTTTTGTTCTAGTCAAACTGCAAGGAGTTTCGGCAAGGTAGTTGATAAATAGAACTAATTCTTTTCGTCTTGTTATCTTAGTTAGAATACGTGTATAATATATAGTTCGTTATTAATCTATTTATTTCATTTATTAACACATTTGGCTGTGGAGCAAACTTTCATATAAATCGACAATTGTGTACTATATTTTTTGCTTTTCATTTCATGTACTATTTTTTCAGATAAGAAAAATACCTAGACTGTCTTATCAAACTCAAATTGTCTTAATGAACATCTTGTAATGACTGAAATGAAATTATTTTTAACTTTAATTAAATTCATTTAAATTTTTTTTATGATTTTATACAATACTTTAAAAATGTGAATTATATTTGTAGTATAATGGATTTATTATATGAATGATTGAAATTTTTGAAAATTACATCAATTGATTTCAAATCCTTTTCTTCGTGTTTAATTAAATATAATTAAAACATAAAAATGGAATAAAATAATTTTTATTCAAAATATATAAGAATTTGAATTTTACAATATTTTTTTATTTCAAATATAGAAATTCTGTTTCGATTCATAATATTTTATTTATTGTATTTGGACGTTTTAACAGTGAATAAAGGATTTAAATTTATATTTAGAGTTTAAACTTTTAAAACAAAAATGTCAAAGGGATGCAAAAATTATTAAGTGTATATCTGCCTCAAAAAATACTTCATATTTTGAACAGTATTTAATTCTAGAAATGACATAACTAATATTAACTTTCTTTTGAAAAAATTAAGAACTCTGAATTTTGTGTCAATAGTAACAAAAGTTAGCTTAATTATATATTTTTTAAAAAAAATTAGTCTTTAATTGACCATTAATCGTTCTATTGAGTTTTATAAACATTTTATAATTTTTTCAATCATAGATAATAAACCGTTTCAATTGTAATTATATAAACGTAATTTGTTCTTGTATATTTTTTATAATTTAAAATAACATAGTCTTCATATTGAGAGTATTTTTAAAATTATATTTATATATATAGTGAGTAATTATCAATATTTTATACAATCTAATCATCAAGTATGGAATTTTTTGAGATAAGAAAATTTATTAAGCAAATATACTTGAATTGTTTAATTTTTAAATTTATGAATTGAAAAAAGATAGAATAAGGATTTTATAAAAAGAATATTTTTTTTAAAAAAATGTATTCTATTATAGAATAAGTAGTGATAAACAGAATTGTCAACAAACAGAAAAGTATTTATTTCAACTGAATTAGAACTGATTTGGATATTTTTTAACTATATATACTTGTGAAAATTAATACATTTTCAATAAATAAATAAAAATATAAAATATGGATTTATTGTTATATTTTCGAAATAAATTTAGGTTTTTTCTATAATTTTCATTTTAAAAAATTGTTTATAATTAAATTATTTCGTTTATTTACAAAATTCAATTTCATTTTTATTAAAGAATTTTTTTTGAATTTATTTATATATATATATTTAATTTTTTTATTTGTGATATACTTTTTTTAATCTGTATTATTTGGAAAATAATTTTAAACTTCAATATTTTTTTCAAAAAAATCTACAAATTGTATTTGTCTACCATCTAGTGCACAAATACTGTACTACTAATCTATTTTGTTGTATAAAAAACTGAATTGAAAAATGCTAAAAAATATTTATTAAATATTTAAAACAATCTTAAAATATAAATCTATTTAGAAATTTAAAATATTACATTTTTCAAAAATATGTATTTAATACAATTTAAGATAATAAATTAATCGTTTCATCAGCCATCTGCTGGTGACAAGAAAATATTTTACAATTTAGCAAAGTTTCGCACAGAAAAGTGTTCTTTCTTATTGACTATATTTTCAAAAAATCCCATACTTGATTGATCTACATAAAAAATACCCCTCAAAGAAACCAACTCGATTCTCAAAACTAATCACGCAAAAATTAAAAAAAATGCCTTCATCTGCTATCAACAAAAAAAGTTTTCGCCTCCACAACTGAATGTCTTTACTTCACTGTCCAATTAATAATTCTGCCTGATAATGTGCATATTAGCGCCTGTCGCATATTAGCACTGCATATAGCATTTCGCATATTTCAAGCATTTGCCAGGGAATGGATATATCTTGATTTAACCTTAATTCATTATCCTTTTAATTTTTTACTTGCAATCCTATCCTAACCAATATATAGGATATTTGTTCTCATCTTCATTGCATTCCAGTTATTTATTTTTTTACTCAATGGTTTAAATTTGAAACACACTACTGGCTATTAAAAAAAATGATAAATTATTAACAATTCATAAAGCACAAGATAGGATTTGATTGAATCTTTTTTTAAGTTCAGATTTAAACCAAAGATTTTTACAAAAGCATCGGATTTAAATTTATACATTTTTTTCTATAGATGTAGATTTTTTTGACAACAATTGGCCGTTTTTAACTCGTCCAACGAGTATTTTAAAACAGACTGTACATAATATTGATTTTTTTGTAGAAGTGATCTGCTAAATATATCTATATATATTTTTTGAGATATTTTTTGTAGCATTCTTCGTGATTTTTTTGTGAGTAGAAGTGATTGGTTGTACGCGCTTTTGAAGAAAGAAAGATTTGTGAAGAGTGTGTTATATTGATTGAATTTTAAGGTAAGCGTAAATCATTGTTTAGATTTCATATTTCATTCCCTGGGTTCTAGTAGCTTAGCTTTACTAATATTGTATTATATCCATATTTATTATACACATTTCATTAACTTGCACGAGATATCAATGATCGTTTTTGATTTTTTTTAAATAACATGTACAGTAATTCACAATTATTACATAATTCGATACATATAATTTTTATTTAAATAATAATACTCATTTCATACATAGAAACTCGACAAGTATACTTCAGAAAATCAATATTTTAGGCACTATAAGCTACACCTGTTTCATTTATCATATTTTTTTGATTTTTTTATGAATTTCGTACAGAATATAATAAAAGGTCAATAAAACACCATATGTGGTATAAAATCAAAAACTCGTCAACAAAATGGCGGCGTTTTCATTAAAAATCAACTGTTTTTGTTATCACTTAGTGATTAATTTCATTTTGTTGTAACGGATTTGTTAACAGGGAAAGGTATTTTTTGATGTACATATGAATTTTGAACAAAATATGTACAGAAATAAATTTTAAAAATGGTTAGTGTTTTTAAACAGTTCAGTTTATGCATTGGAAATCTTTTTTTAGTGTGATTTTTTATTGAAATTTGTTGATACTGGTGTTTGGATTTGGTACAAAACTTTGTAACAAGGTTGTTTTTAACAATCTGTTAATTACTGGATTTATTTAAAGATATTTGATTTTTTAATATCGTTTATTATACGAAAAATACGTAAATTCGTTTTTATACAAGCTAACACATTGTGAATAAAATAGTTTTATTAAAAATGATACGTTTTTTTTTTTTTTTTTGTAAATAATTACTTAAAATTTATTAACAAGAATTTTTTTGGACACGGTAAGAAATTACAAAAATACTTAAACAAAAAATATAAATAAAATACTAATATTTATTTACACAAAATGCGTTTGTTTGGACAAGAAGATGCAGAAAAGGGCTTAAATAAAAAAATATCATATTCAAATGATTATTTTTCTTATATAAATATTTACAAAATTAATATCTGAAGCAAAAAAGGAGAAATAAACTTTGTTAATGAAAAGCGAATACAGCTTTTTGAAACAAATTACGTTATGAAATCATTCTATTTTGTATGTTAGTAAATTTGACAACACGTGTGTGTTTGAACAGCACCAATTAAAAATCGGATAAAATTCCAAATGGTATCGAACCTCCATATGATTTTTTTTATAGTTTACCGGGTACCGATTCGTTTCCGTTCACCTTTCGAATCGGAGAAAGGATGGCAAGATCATTTGGATCGTTTAGCAGCAATTGGAAGAATGTATCCAAGCCGGTACCCATTGTACCTCCGTTATCATACACCGGGACCAATCCAGAAATTAGGAGAAGAGAAACCATTCAACCCACACAAGGCATGGCAAGATCATCTCGATCGATTGGCTGAAATCGATAAGCTCTATCCATCAGATATTCCTTTATCTTGGAGACACCGTAGCCCAACACCACTTAAACCAGAAAGATGGACACCCAGACCTAATGAAGTGGCTTACAATTATGCTGGTAAGTGAAGTGAAAAGAAAAATTTATTTTTTTTTTGATAGACTTAAATATTTTAATAGATAATTGTATAAATTAGTAAAAAATGTATGAAATTTTACAGGCCTCCCAATCTACAGTGCTGGTGGTATTGATTTCCCGAGTGTAATGAAAAATTTCTTGGAACCATTACCTGCAATGCCTAAATCTGCTATTACCCGTGACCCATGGTGGTGGGACTTGCCCGAATTGAAACCCTACGTTCCATCCAAAGCGGACAATTGGGGAAAATCTCCGTTCTTCTTGCGCGACTCTTATTTGTCGCCAGTGAAACGTACTTTCTTGTGGGACAAACACCCAATTCGACCCCTAGGTAAGTATAACTCTCCAAATCGAACTAATAATACTTAATATATTTTTTAAATACTTTTTTATTTTTTTAAAAAACAAATTATCAAAGGAACATTTTTAATAAAAAAAAAACTGAATCAACAAAATATAAATTTAAAATCAGATATGAAAATCTAATAAAAAAAATGATTAATACATGTGTAGAATTAAAATCATTTCTATGAAATTGACAGAACGGTGGAGTACTAAAAAAAAAAATAAAAAATCCAAACAAGATTTTTCACTGTTTCTATATTAAATAAATGATTTCAGAACGTACGCCAATGGGCTGTGAGTTTGTATCACTCAAAGATTAGAGTAAGGTTAAGTAAACAAAAATGGGCTGAATATAGGTATGAATAACAATCATGGAAATTACTAGAAATGCATGGAGAGTTCCAAGTAGATCCATCGACGCTACATGCATTCACAAAACAGAATACTGTTTTTTTATATAAAAAATAAACCCAGCCAGCATGGTCAACAGCATATTTTTTTATCCAATTTTTTTGTATATTTTGTATTTAACTATCTGTCTCTATTAACATGTACTGAGAATCCTTTTTGAGGTTCGTGATCGTAATTTCAATCTAAATTCACAACCGAAGCTTTCGAGCGATCAATTTTTTATAAAAAAAAGTTGATATACAAACATTATTTTTTTACTAAAACAATTCAAAAACTATTTTAAAAATAAAACTTCTAATCAGGTTATAAATGAGTAAAAACAATTAAATACGAATTGGCGTTAAATATAAAAAGGAACTGTTATAAATAATTAATAAAACAGTAGTTATATCGAAATGATATTTCTATAAAGTGAAACTATTTACAAAGAAATTCTCATTCACGATAAACACAATATAGAAAAAATCCAAATTATATGGACAATATTATTTTTAATTAATTTCATACAATTTTTTATTACAACAGGACATTTGCATGTATTTTTATTACTTGAATGGATAGTTTACTAAATTGGATTTCAAAAAATTTAAACCTTAATGATTATTTGCTAATAATATATCTTTATTTGTCAAATTTTATATTTTTTGGAAATTTCAATCCAAAATAAGATTATTTTAAAATTACTTGTTTAGCACTAAAATCAATTTATTTCTTCACAAATGAGTCATTTGTACTAAAATGATTTATAAAAAAATTTAATAATCCTTCATTATCCACTTTAATAGCTGATGTACATTTCATACCCGTACAATCATCATTAGAGTATGTATTTGTAAAATCTAGACAGGTTTTATAATTCAAAACTCTGATAAAGATAGTATGACTACCAAAATGTACATTAACAAATAAAATAATTATTGAACATTTATAAAATTTATGAAAAAATAGAAATTTTCAAGAGAAATAAATTTGTATACTCAATGATTTATTTCATACTTTTCTATTAAATTCTAAACTTAATTATTTTTAAAAATTGATCGGACATACTTAAAACTTATAATCATTATTCCATTTTTTTTTTGAATATAAAATATGAAATTTAATAATTAAATCATTTTAAAAATAACGTACAATTTCTAAATTCGTTTATTGGACAAGAAGAAGAAATAAGATTTAAATCCAATTTAATTACATAAATTATTAATATGTTTTTTATTATGGTTTTTATTTGAAACCATTTTTACTTCACTATTTGTTTGGTACTGTGGAAAATTCATTTTAATCCAAATGACTCATTCATTAGCACAGCATTATAAATAAAGGTGGCCCAAATAAGATTGAAGGGTTTAGACATACAATTACTTGCTATTTATTAATTTTTACTGTTCTTCAGTTTCATTTGGAGCATGCATTTAATGCAGCACTCTGACGATAATGACATGACCGTCGAAATGCATTTCAACAAATAAAGTGAACAAAAACTAATCTTCAAAAATGTCTAAAAAATTTTATATTAGGTGTAAATAAGTACATTTATGTATTTTTATCTTACTCGTAAGAAAAATAAACAAAGCATGAATTTTCAGGAAAAACTACCAATTTTTCTGATTATTTATTAAATCTAAAAGTTTAATATGCAAATGTCCTATTCTTAGTTCACATTTTAATAATTAGTAAAATGTTAAATTTTTCTACAATTCAAATGATTTTCGGACCGATTTTTCAAAATTGTCTCTATCCTTGTATTTTTGTTTTTTGGTACATTTTAACATTTTTGTCGTATTTTTCGTCTGTAGTATAAAACGTATATATTTTTAATAAAGTAACATTTTTTTTTTGTAATAGAGCCTAATCAATAATTTTAACAACACGTTACACTTTTATAACAAAATAATAGGTAGAACAATCTGTCAATATCTGTTTTTACTATCTTCTTTTCTACTTTTTTATCCTATAATATTTTTTCAAGTAGAACGCCTTACAACAAAACCAATACTTTTAACCGAATTCATCAACATCGAATTCATGTATTTTTATATG
Organism: Neoneuromus ignobilis; assembly: GCA_029203775.1. NCBI lineage: Eukaryota > Metazoa > Arthropoda > Insecta > Megaloptera > Corydalidae > Neoneuromus > Neoneuromus ignobilis. The sequence continues at coordinate 57,238,222 of CP092088.1, read as the reverse complement.
AAAATCGAATGATTTTTTATAAAAATAAACGTTGATTTTTTTAAAAAAATATATAATAAACATTAATTCGAATTTGATGGAATCGAAATTGAAAATTTTGTTAACAAAAGTAGATACGTGTCTTTTTTATTTATCGAAATCGAATCGGAGATTTATTTTTAAATAAATTGTTTATATTTTCAGTTGCAGTTCATTAAAGGAGTACCGCACTACTGAAAAAACGAATTCCCGTAACACCACGAGGATTTATATTTAAATGAATAACGAATGCCTTCAGTTCATTATTTAAACACTCCACAAGAACTATTTCAACACATACATAACCTTTACAGATCTGTTAAAATGAAAACCTATGATTTTAAAAGGAAACATAACCTATAATTTAATAAATACATACATGTATACTCACGCAGTTCTATGAGTTGATATCACGTTAATTTTTATGAAATATACATCTAGAAAAGCTTTTATAAATTTAAAGTGTTTATTTTATAGTTGCGGTTACTTCTTATAAAAAGCTGTTATATAACTTAAATATGAAAATTTATTTCATTCGACGTATATTTTATAAAATTTCCAGTGATATTAATTGTTAATATTAATGATTTTTGTGCTACAGTTATAATTCATACAAGTATACTTAAAACGTATACACAGTTTGAAAAAATATTAAAAAATTATACAAAAAAATATTAAAAATATTGTATAAATTTTATTTATTTTGTTTGCTTTTCAAAGCTTTTTGAAATGAAGGAGCACTGCCGAAAGAGAAAAACATTTATTTTCGATAAACATTTTATTGACTGATCTTTTTGTAGATTCAAACGAGTCAAATTCGTGTCTCTATATAATACAGATCTCAATTGTTGGCTGTTTTATTGTTTTATATGAATCTACAAAAAGAAAAGATTGACATAGAAAAAATACGAATATATTTTTGAGATTATTATTATTATTATTGTAATTGGCATTATTTGTATAACTGTTTGGTTATATCAATAAAGTACAAATTAAATACATTGTTTTATATTTTTAACTCCTTGGGAAATATTTTCAATATACAAAACGTCGAGCTATAGAATAATAACTAATTTTATAACCAATAGGTACATATGAAAAATTTAAGGTATTTTTCATGTAAAAATTCATATTTTTACATAGCAAAAAATACAAATAAAATTGATAATTAATTTTGGGTAAAACTAAAAAATCTATAGGTGAAGCTATGAGGAATTTAAAAATACTCGTTCTCTCGAGAAAAGAACATTTGTATAAATAGATACAATTTTTGGAATTCTTTAATGACATGGAATTATAATACAGCAGCTTGGTATCAAAAGTCAAATACAAAAGTAACGATTCCAATTTCAGAACGCATTAATTTCTTTTCTAATCTGATTTTTTAACGAAATTCCTTTAATTAATTAAACTTTCATTAAATTGTTTTTGTGGTTTCACAATTTAATATTTAATGATTATTCATTTATAACTTGGAAAGAATGGGAAACTATTTTTTTATTAAGAACATTCAAATTAAAATATATATTAATGTAAAAAAATGAATAAGAGATTATTAACCACTTTCATTAAAATTTTATAGTTTAAATAAGTAATTTATTTTATAATAATAAACTAGCTTTAATGCTAAATTATTAATTATGTGCTACAACTAACTTTCTTTGATATTAAAGGTCTGATTTCAATAGAATAAGTAAAATTAGATGGTTAATCAAAATTACTACAAAATGGTTAAATAAACTGAAATAATGAGAAAAATAATTATTATAGATAAATTATCTCATAAATTTTATATAAATCTTTGAATACCTTAATAAACATCAGGATCTAAATTTGATACTAAGAGATTTGAGATTAATGTTTCTCATAAAATATATTTATCTCCCAAACAGATAAAAAATATATCTTAAGCAATACAATACAAGATACTCAATCTATTATTTTTAAAATACTTAAAACAGAATGTAATTTATACTAGGAGGCGTAAATATCGACTGAGTATTAAAATAATAAACTTTTTCATAATATTATTTAGAAAATAAATAACTACATTTACTTTACTTACCGAATTGTATATAAAATTTTTACTCGCCTAAAATATAAAACATTTTAATTGCTTTTCTACACTAAAGAAACAAATACTTTAAATGAACAAAAAATGAATGAAAAAAATTTAAGAGTGGAAATAATACGTTAGTAATACAATATACAGAAGCAGTAAAAAATATTCTAAATTGATTTGCATGTTTTCCACAAATTATTTTAAAGTAGTCCTATATATATATATATATATATATATATATATATATATATATATATATATATATATATATATATGATTTAAGAAAATAAATTATATATATATATATATATAATTTATGTTCTCAAATCAAATTATACTGAATTTCAATTATTAACAAATTAAAATATTTACAATATTTAAATTTTATTAATTTGCAACAAATATACAAATGACATTCAACGACTATAATTCTAAAAAAAACTAACTGTACTAAAATTGCTTCTGTACATGAATTCTTACTGTTATAAAATAAATAGGATTAGAAGAAAAACTTAATCAGTATTACATATAATAATGAAAATGAACTCATTTATTGTACACGAAAATGAGAAAAAAGAAAATAGAGAAAAGTAATAATGAAAATGAGATCAGTTACATGAAATGAAATAAAAGATTTTCGTTATTGGTAAACTTACGAAAGTAAGTAAACATGAATCATGGAGATACACTAATGAAAAGAAACTAAACTAATTAATGATCATTGGAAAAGGTAAAAGTTTATAAATAGTGAAAGGATATTTATATATATATATATATAAAAGTAAATAATAATTTAAAAACTTACTAACAACATATAAATCAATAATAATATCAATTATCAAATAAGAGAATTAATATGAAATATAGAAAAAACTAAAAGCAAAAAACGATTATAAAAATAATGAATATAAATAAAATAGTGTTGCATATTGCAAAAAAAAAAAAATATAAATAGAAGAGTAAAGTCAAGAAATTGTTATTTTTTTAAAAAAAAGTACAGCAACAGTGGAAAAACTCAAAAAAATAAATTACATTTGAAAAGAAAATAAAGAAGTTAAATTAAATATTGTTTTTTTTTAAAAAAAAAACTATCTGTACGAAGGTATAATAAAATGAAAAGAAAATGAAAAAATAAATAAAACAGATGTAAATGATAGTTATAGATAAATTAATAAATAGAAATTTGTAATAAAAAATATTTTTCTTAACGAAAAAAATAAAAAATTAGAAATGTTTTAAGATGAGAGTACAGTTGCATGAGAGAAGAATGTTACGTGTTAGTGAATGATGTAAATGAGTCAGTGAAGTGAAAAGAATGTAATTATAAATATATATGTCATTTTCATTCTCTGCCATTTCAGTGCTAGATAAAGCTTTTTTTCCAATTCGAACGATCGATGCATCTCTTCATAAATTTCTAATAAAATCTCTAAAAAAATTCTTATATCACTAATTCACCCGTTTTTCTTTCTCGTTGTATATCTTCTCTTCCTTCGATGTATTCTGTCCTTTAATCCATTTCTGAATCCATTTTAATATCTTCCTATATTTTCTATTGTTATATTCCTCCTAGTTAATAATTTTTGAATAATCTAATGTTAAGAAATCATATTTCATTGCTATAAACTATTAAAATCATAATACTAAAAATTGAAATTGTAACAAAGTGATACAAGAAAATAAACAGTTTATAAAAAAACATAAAATATCAGTTGTAGTTTTTTTAACAGATTTTAACATAGATTTTATCTGTAATTGTTTTGGAACTATGGCATAATTTTATTTCTAATATTACCCAATATATATTTATGTATACATAAGAAAAATACTCAATATACATTTATGTTTGCATTTTGTACAAAATACAAAACTAACACAAATATAAAAAATTACATACATACATAATTTCATAAATGAAGATAAAAAGGAACGAGGAATAAGAACAGTGAAAAATAACTCACAACATTCTTTTTCACATACCTTTATTTACATTTTATAATCATATTTCAAATTAAGTATATTTCTTTGACATATTTGTTTCCATAAATATATATATTTTTAGGTACATACATTTCGAAAAATTTGATTAGCTCTTCAAATAAATAAAAAAAAGAAACACATGTTTATCAAATTTCACATTTTTCTTTATTTATACATTATTATTGCAATAATTATGGAAATATGTATATTCCATAAAATAGAGAAGCATGAACAATTGTTAAAAAAGTTTTTTCCTTCCATTTACAATAAAAATTAAATAACAAATACTTGAGACTAATTAAGACTTAAATATAAATACTTGTTTTTTTGCAGTCCCATTCAAAATATAAAGAGATCGGTGATGACTGAAAGCTCTGATATATAAATGAATGAAAATGATATATTTTGTTTAAATAATTATCGAGATCGTATCGATCTGAAAATGGGGAGTTTAAATAGATTTTTATACCGCTTAATAATAATGAAAAGAAAACACATCAGTACTCTTATTTCCAGGGATTGAACTAGAAATTTATTTATGTCCCAATTGCCTTTCGTCAATCCCGTTCAATTGGATACTTCAAACACTTCAAATCACAAAAAAAAATCGCATTTTTTAAATAAATTATCATCATACTGGTTCTTAAATAGTTTAATATATATATAAAAGTTTTTTTTTCATTATTTTCTTTCTTTATTCAAATTAATTTAAAACAAATTTAAAAATTAGCGACAATTTAATGAAGCGCATTTTGATTCGTGTCCGATGACTACAAGAAAATAATTTAATTTTTTTTCAGTTTTCATTAAATATATTTTATAAAAAAATATCTATAACTCAAATGAAAATGATTCGGAAAGATATTTTGTGATATAAATCAATGGAAAATATTTTTATAATAAACTTATAAACTAAGAAAAAATTGAAATTAATTTTGACACAAACACATTTTAATGATTTTGAAATTAGTTTTATTTTTTTAATATCCATTTCAATTAAATGCAATTAAAAATTAATATATTTTTTAAAACGCTCGATTTTTCTATCGATAAAAAATTCAGAATCATTTCCATTCAACAAATAATGGAAATATTTATAAAAATATTCGGGTGATATTTTTATTTTATTTATGAAGGTACAGAATGTTTACAGTACTTTCACAAAATTTCCTTGGGAAAATCTTTCCATAAATCATTTTCGACTGACCAGGAACATACGAAGCTTTCAGTTTAATTTAATTTGAATGACTTAGCTACCTCCCGATTACCTGCACTTTTGTTTACATTAAAAAACGTACTCAACTAGCATTTAACAATGCGTTTCATTTGCTAATCATTTTTTTTTAGAATATCAAGTTCTTTCCGTCTCCTGAAATACGCACACGTTTTCACAACACTTGCTTAATAATAACGACGAATATATTTGCTAATATAATTTAATATTTTTTTAAAAAGCTGATGTAGCACAGTGACAGTATATTCGTTTAGTATGCGAAATATCACAGGTATACAAGATGAATTGTTCAAAGAGCTCATGAATCAAATGCAATCGATGAAAATTCTGGATTAATTTAAAGATGGTTACTAATAAATAGCCATCTTGTTATCAGACTTGTAAGCATATATAATTATTATATCAAAATTTTTAAATTACTGATATCTGAACAGATGTTCTTGATAGGAAATCTCTGATTATTTTTTGTTCAAGTTTTCTCAAAGATACGTTGATTAAAATTCTATCTGAATTTATTACATAATCGTTAAATATAGTGGATATTTATGATGTCATTCATCGGATATCAAGTATAAGTTTTTATTAATTGGTTGTATTATATTTATTTGTTAACTGGTTACAAAATTCATTCAAAATTATTTTATATACCTTATATATCAGACAAACAAGAGCTTTAATGTAAAACACGACTAACTAAAAAACTAGAAATAGAATAAAAAAAAATGTTTCTTTTAAAAAAACTCACTACATTATTTTTAAAACGCTTGCACACAAATACACTAGCAACTTCAAAAATAAATTTGTTTATACACACATCTCTTTAATAGCAAATATATTAGTTTATTAAATAATTAAGCAAGTTTTTTTTTATTTATTTAAATTCATTACTAAATATTTCATACATACAAATCATCAAAAACAACAGAGTTCAATAATAATATAAATTTAATAAAAACGACTTTTTTCACTTAAATACGTCCATTTAAAATCGAACTAGTTAATATTCGAAGATTTTCTAACTAAAATATTGAGTTATAAACATAAATGCAAATTTATGCAAAAGTCTTATATGTATAATCGTTTCAGGGTGTTTTTTTTTTTTTTATTTAAAAAATACTTTTGACGATGAGATATTATAGAAAAATCTTCTAAGAATATGACTAATACAGCTAGAAAGAAAATTAATTATACAATCGAATCGATATTTTCAATGATACAGAGAAAAATTGTCACATTTTATAAAAATTTTTTTTTAAGATGGACATAAATAAATCGTTAAATAATATACATTTAATTTTATTTGCATGAATTATGTACGAATTTACAGGAACAGATATAAGGAATTCCGGAGGATAGACATTTTTATTGAACTTTTTATAAAAATAAATAACTAATTTCATAATACTTTTTAAATAATATAAATTTATCAGTATATATATAAAAATAATAGATTTGATATTTTATTTAATTCCTTTTTTGTACATTTCTTAAATCCGTTCCTGACCTTTATATTACTCGAAGACACCTACAATTAACTTGATATATAAATATATAAGTGAATATCAATTCACAAAGCAAAAGATATGAACTGAAAGAATAAAAATATTTATCGACTAAACTGATTAGATTTCTATAATAAAAACAGCTAATGATATAAATATATTCTCTTATCAATTTAGTACAGTTTTTTTTTTTTTTTATAAATATATTTATAACCATATCTGATTTTATTGATACATATATCACTAAGAATTAATTTACATAAAAAACTGAACCAAAAAACAATTTTCAAATTTGGTACCAGTGTCAATTATTTTAAAAAATGGTTATTCTCATACGTTTTATCATTTTTATCAAAATTCACGAATCATTTATAATATTCCATTATCTCTATAAATATATAAATTACTTACACTGTTGTCAAGTAGTTAAACAACCTTTACATCATTTTTTTTTTAAACAAAAAATATATATATATTCAAAAATGAAACGACAAATAATATTTGGCATTCAGGTTTTCAGTGCCACAGACATATCTATATATATACTTATATAAATATCTAGTAAATTTGTGACTTAATGAAAACAAATTTTTTATTTCTTATTCCTACAATAAATACTTGTATTCCAATTCCATTTATTAATAATTCACGTAGAAAAAATATTCTGGTATTCTTTTGCCAATTCAGAACGTGAACAACATTGATTTCTAAACGTCGATACTTTAAGCTCAAATTAGATTTCAGTAATAAACTATTGTGTAGTAATAAAACATACAAAGGCCCTTGGTACTAATTCCGTTTCATTTTTCTTAATCTGTTTTTTTAAAATATAATCATTTTTTATATAATAAAATTAGAACAACATTATGCCACAATACAGTTGGCAAAATTAATATTAATTACATATAATACTTATCTTTTCCTCGATATTTTTGTCCATTAATCAAACACATTTTTTTTGTAATACTTAAAGATAAAAAATCTATTTAAATACTTAATTATTGAACATTTCGTTTATATTTCCCATACATTCATTTCAATTTTATCGCTATTACGAATTTACGTCTATAAATCATATCTTATTATCTTTATCATGTGAATGATTTTTTTATCTATTTTCAATATTAAAATTAATATTAAACAATGGGACTATTGCACAAAAGGATTACAATTATGATGTGTCTTGAAAAATAACACGTAATGCCAAAAATGTATATCTTACAAATGCAATGATTAAAATATAAATGTTACTATATATTTTTACAGATAAACAATTGTTCCTAAGAAAATATTTTTTTTTAATTTAATACTAAAAGTAAAAATACTCATTACAGAATAAACAAAATCTTCCTTGATAATACACTATAAATTATTGTACATATATTGAGTTATTTATTTATAATAAAAAATATAAATCCTATTAAGGATAACTGGAGAAAATTCTGTTTATTTTTGGAAATATTATACCAGTGAACAGATCTTTTTCTAAAAAAAAAAGTAATAACAAACATCTGTTATATATGGAATATTTTTTCGGAATTGATGAGATAAAGTAAAAAAAAAATGATTTTTGATCCACGTGTACCTCTTTTTTTTAAAAAAAAGCCAATAATAAATAGCTTGAAACATTTATATTCTCGTAACAACAATATTACTTCGTTATTTGCTTGTCAGTCAACCCGCTAATGTCAAAAATATGCGAGGAAAACATAGTACATCGATATTCTAACAAAATGACAGAGACAGTTGTTTTTCAATGTATTTTAATTTTACTTTTTTGGTGTTGTCGGTGATTTCAAGGATCGTGTTGTGTTTGTTTAATATTTGTGTAGGTGGTGTATGTGTCGATTAACGAAACGGACACATCCGGAAAAGTTATTTCTTTTTTGGCGGATTACGTTGTGGCGTGGACGGACGGCCTGAGTTCATTCCACTGTACTGGTATTTTGCTTTTTTCTCAGACGGTTTAAGAATCTACGATATAAATAATACTCTTTCGTGAGTAATACTGGGTGCAATATTATTACGCTTTCTCTAAATTTAGAATTTTTAAAACGAATAATTTTATATTCGTTCGAAAATGTTCAATTAAAATATACGACGAACTTAATATATATATGCGTACATAAACACAAGCAACAAGCAAACAAAAAAAAAAAATATTTTTTTTAACTTCAAAAATAACGCAATTTAATACCATAATTCTAATAAAATATTTGAAAATATAAATTCAGTTCGATAAATAAAAAAAAATTGTTACTAAAAAAAATCTGTTAACTTTTCAGTATTTTCTTGAAATAAAAAATTATGTACAAATAAAAGTATTAAAATATTCTAAAAAATTCTTAATACACATAAAAAAATACTAAAATAATCTAAAAACGTTTCCCTGTCCAAGATAGATAGATGTTAAAATTTTGTTAGTAAATTAAAAAACTTTAAAATATTATATTTAAAAAAAATGGTAAATGTTGGTTTCATATAATATTAGTAAGATTCAATGAAAAGGCACATAAATAAAGACGCAAGCAAACAATAACATTATAGCTGATGATAATTTAAAAAATAATTAAGGCAATTTACTATAAATACATTAAAACGTTGGTTTCAAATTTTCAGTGCTTCATGACTTAAATCGTATGGGAGTTTTAATGCAATACACATTAATAATTCATTATTTGTAGTGTTTACAAAAAACGTATACTAAATGGATTAATTATAAATAATTTTATATGACTCACATTCAAATGTCAAGTGGTTGATAAAAAAAGTCATATCTTATTTTATGTACAATAATTTCAATTCCGATCTTATCAATTACACTACAATAATTTACAAGGTTTTGAATTACATGAAGAACTTATTTAAATTTAAATTACATGAAGAACTCATAATGCTTATATTTCTGTATGTAATTATTTATTAAATAGTTTAAAAACTTAAATAAATATCGATTAATAATGTTAATGTAATTAATTTCAAATAATATTACTAGCAAGTAAAAGTTCATTAGTAATTATATACTATTTTAGTGAATGAACGCAGTAATCTTAAAATAAACACAGAAAATATAATTATCTGAAGGAAAAATAAAAACCACATTTATATATTTATCAATAACACGCTATTGTACAGCGACCACATATATTAATAATCAAATATCTTTTCAATTAATGAATATTCTAAAAATAAATACGGAAAAATAATGAGTGTTTTGTGGGATTGTAAAAGAATATTCTGAACGAAAAATAAATATTTAATTCACAAAATATTAATGAATTTGTGTGTTATATTAAAAAGGTTAAAAAGAAATCAAATATTTTTTCAATGAATAATATAGTATAAAAATTATAAATTGAAAAAATAAAATGATTTAGAAAACATAAAAAATATATATCGAAGAAAAATAAACGTTCCATCTACAAAAACTGCAGATTGCTGATTTTCTTTATATATACATATATATATATATATATATATATATATATATATATATATATATATATATATATATATATATATATATATATATATATATATATATATCATTATTTGAAATATTAAAAGATCCATAAAAAAATTCTCCTACACAAAATCAATCTTAAATAAACTATTTTAAAATTTACTTACAAATTTAAAAAAAATGTTTGGAATGTTAAATGTAAAAATATTTTTTTAAAATTATTTGTAATTTTTAAAATTCAAGATAAATAAAATCGTAATAAAATTTATTAAGTCCTAATAACTTTTTTCTTTAAAAAAGAATAAAAAATACATAAAAATAAAGAATTTCGAAAAATATCAAGGAGAAAATAGCAGACAATTTTTGAATACTTGAAATTCTATAAAAATTGTATTTTTACTGCGAATACAAAGATTAAATGTGTTTATATAACTTTTTTAAATAATTATTACTTTACTTTGATATATTACTTTATTAAAAATTGATAAGATAAATATTTATAATGAACGATTTAATTATATTACCAACCGAAATTATTTTTATCACAATTTTTATTTCAAAGATAAAATTATTTTATCAATTAAATAAATAAGAATATATTATAAGAAAAAACTAAACATAAAAAACACGATTTTAAAACGTTGCAATATTCCAAATCCAAACAACTGCTAATAAATAAAATATATTCTTTTCTTTTTAATAAACGTTCAATATACAAATAATAATAAAAAATAAATAAATTAAAAATTCAACATAAAATCGAAATAAAATTCTGCTATCTCGTTTTTCAAAACTAATGAAATAAATAAATTATATGTTTAAGAATAAAATCCGAAATTGAAACATCGGCAGTAAATAAATAAAAAAATACACTGATCTTTTGCACTAACCTGGAAAGAGCACATTAGAGTTTCGTCGACAGACATCATACCACCAGCATTATCGAATTCGCCACAATAATTCGGCGCTGAAAATAATGTAACCAGTTGCCTTTTCGCGAAGAACTCGTAGCCGTCCTCGACGACTTGATGGGCTCTACATATAAGATCTAAATCGTGTCTGTTCAAAAATTTACTAACAACGTCTGCACCGAATGTAAACGACACGCCGCGATCGTTCTCGCCCCAACCTTGTACATCTTTATCAGGATCTGACCATAAAAGGTCACAGAGTAGTCCTGAAAGATAGAAATTGATACAAAACGATTCCTATATTTGTCTGGATATGAGATTTTTGAATAAAGGGACTGACCTGTATCAGGTACATCTGTCGGTCTCATTATACGTCTAATTTGTTCCATTCCTTGTAAATCAGGACTGAGGCCGCCATGACAACAGAATATTTTTTCATCGATTATTGCTGCGATTGGTAAGCAATTAAAACAATCTGTGAATGTTTTCCAAAGTTTGATATTATACCGTCGTTTACCTGCAAGGAAATGTGACCAAAAATGTTTATTCATTGTTCAAAATGTTCTCCAAAAATGTATATTCGTTGTTCAAAATATTCTCCAACAATAAAAAATAACACAACTTGAATTCTTCAACAATTCTATTTAGATATTTTTTTAAAAATGTTTATACTTCAAAAAATTCGTTGAAAACAAATATATATATATATATATATATATATATAATTTTCATAAAAAAAATATTAAAATAATCAAATTCAATAAAAATATAAAAGAAAAAATATTATGACATTTGATAAGAATAAAAAATCGAAAAAAATAACTCAAACAATTCTAAAGAAATATAAAATCAAAATAAATATTAAATAAAATTCATTAAAATACCTCACTGAAAAAATATTACATAAAATTCCATAGAAATATATAAAAAATAAGAAAATAAATAAATAAATAGTTCATAAAATTTGGTAAAAATATAAAAAAAATAATCACGAAGTTAAAAAAATGTTAAAATAAATACTAAATAAAATTCGTTAAAACATTCAATCGAAGAAAATATTTCACAAAATTCTATACAAATGTAAAAAATAAGAGGAGGGTTCATTGAAATTCAGTAAAAATATCAAGAACAAAACTTTCATAAAACTAGAAAGTCTAAATGGAAAAGTATTTCATAAAAGATCATAAAAATATAAAAAAGAAATATTTTACAAGACAAGAGAAAAACATCAAATAAATTTAATATAAAATTCATTAAAATATCCTACTAAAAAAATTCAATGGAAATAAAAAAAGAACAAAAAAGTAGTTCATAAAATTTGGTAAACACATAAAATACAACACCAAGTTACTAGTTTACGGTGCCATTAACAAAAAAATATGTTATAAAATTGGAAAAAGTTTAAAATGGAAGAAAGAGATTTCAAAAATTCAATAAAAATATAAAATCATAAGAAAATAATTCATAAAATTATAATTATCAAATTATCTTTTTTTAAATTTCATGAAACATGATTTTCTCTTCTATATTTTAACACTTTTAAAGAAATATGTTTTTATTATATTTGTTATCAAATTTATGAAATAATTTTTTCTATTTTTTACTTTTATCACATCTTTAAAAGATATTTTTTCGATTTGATATTTTTATGGAATTTTATGAAATTTAGTTTGAACTTTATACTTTTATTATTTTTTATGAAACATGCTCTTCTATTTCATGTTTTTTATACTTTTCATTTTTTTTTTGTTATTATATTTGCTATCAAATTTTATGAAATATTTTTACCAAATATACGAAACAATTTTTTCGATTTTACATTTTTTACACATCTTCAAAGGATTTTTTTTTAAATTTTTATGGAATTTTATGAAATATAATGTGATTTTTACATTTTTATGCAACTTTATTACTCCTCTTAATTTTTTCGATTATAATTTCCATCAAATTTTTAAAAAAATACTTTTTTCTATTTTATGTTTGTTTAAATTTTATATTTTTCCCTCTATTATATTTATGGAATATTTTTTCCTATTTTATATTTTTTGAAATATTTTTAGATTTTTAATAAAAAAATATTTATACGAATTTATATTTATTTAAATGACTAATAAAAAAATCAAGCGGTGTTATTTTTATCAATATATTAATTTGTATCACTTATTAAAAATTATCCATTATAAAAACTTATCTTACATTTAATTTAACTTTAAAATATAGTCGTAAACAATTAAATCATACTAAAAGAAGTTTAAATTTTACATTAGCACATAAATATAGAATTTAATTAAAAATGGACAATTCTGTATTTAAAATAAAATCTAATTAAATTGACACAAACTTACATTCATCATAAAATCCATATATCCTGTTTATCGAAGCGCACTCGTGATTCCCGCGTAAGAGAAAGAAATTTTCGGGATATTTTATTTTATAAGCAAGTAGCAGACATATTGTTTCCAGTGATTGTTTGCCACGATCTACGTAATCGCCCAGGAATAAATAATTAGCTTCTGGAGGAAATCCGCCATATTCAAATAGCCTCAATAAATCTGTGTACTGCCCGTGTATGTCGCCTGTAAAAGAAAATGTTCCAAACATTTAGTATGGAAATATTTATTAAACAATATTGAACTTTTTTTACAATCACAACATATGTTATTTATTACATTATTTTTTTATTTTATACACACACAAAAAACACACACACAACACTTTATTCACATAAAAACTTCCGCCGTTTAATAAAATATGTCAATACAAAAAATTATCTTATACAATATTCAATATATATTGAATTTCAATACTTTTACCAGTGAAAAGATTATAATTTTTTTTATTAACAACATACTATATAAACCATTGAAAAAAACAATCACTCTTCCAACATACGATTTTTTTGGTAGTGAATTATTGATATATTTATAAAAACTTCCTTTCTTATGATTTAAATACAGACATAAACATGATAAATAAAATATTAACATTTCATCAACTTGAAAGTATAATTTCATTAAATACCTTTCAATAATTCTACGCAGAGATAAAAATAATACTATAAAAAAAGTTATTTATAAACACATTATAATAAATAAAATATAATGAACATTTATTATATTCTATACGAATAAGAATATAAAAGAATTGAAATAAAACATATTATTCGATAATAATGAAAAGTAAAAAATATATTCTCACGCGATGGAAATATACTTTTTAAATAGCAGTACTTTTTCAATAAAAACGATCGATGAAATATGAATAAAATGAATTGTTTTGAACAAATTTATTTTTTAAAAACTCAATGTGCTGGGTTTGTCTGTTTTATATACATATATATAAAATAAAAAATATATGATTACTCATATACAAAAACAATAATTGTAGATATTAATCTCTCTTGTATGTAATTAATTATATATTAACCTAAATACAAACATTTTTATTAATACAAATATATTTGGATATAAATATTATTATATACTTGGGAAATATTTGAGATAAATATACATATTTTATCAGAGAGTTTTTATATAACGGAGAAAAGTAATTATTTTTACATAAGGTTTATCTTTTTTTGATTTACAACAAAATAATTTCTTTTATAATCTATATATTATATACATATTAGGGCAGTTGATACAAGTCTGAAAAAACGTAGCAAATAAAAGAAATTATTTTCAAATAAAGCTCATTCTTTTTTGATTTAAAACAAAATAAAAATTATAATCTTATAATTATATAATAAGGGATTAGTTCCTTAAAAATTTAAATAAAAATGCATTTTCTTTTGTATTTTTTTTTTATAAGTTTTTGAGCACAATTTCATGTGAGTAAAAGACATGTAAAGCAACGGACAGAAAAAGAAAACTTAAAATCTAAATAAATAAAATAATTAAGAAAAAATAAATGAATAAAATGATTTTTTATTTTTAAAAAATTATGAAATAATTTTTTTTTAAAAAAAAATACAAATATAAATAATTTATATAGAGGCATCCAAATATGACGCCTAGATTTATGTTTTATTAAAAAGAAACATGTATAGTTTCTTTTTAATAAAACACACATCTAGGCGTCGCATTTGGATGACCTTATATATAAGACGATTTTAATTAAGACGTTTTTTCAAGTTAATAGATTTTTTAGTATGCAGAAATACATGGCTTATATAAAATATTATTTCTACAAAAAATATTTTATTTACAAGTTTTTTTCAAATATTTAAATAAACGAAAATTGCATAAATTTGAATTACAGAAGCAATTTATCAAAAATAAATGATCATAATTTAATTTATAAATATTTTGAATAGTTAGGTTTTTATATTAGATAATGCTTTTTTTTTAAAAAAAAATATGATTTTCACAAAGAAATACAAACTTGACTGTTGTAAAATATAAAAATAATATTAATAATGATATTTAAATAAATGTAACTTATTTTGTATTTATAAACGAACCATAATAGTTTTTCAAATTATTTTATATTTTAAAAATTAATTGAAAAATATAATCAGTCTGTTTATAAAATAATCATCATATCTTTTATATTAATAACTAAAAACTATTTATGACTGAATATTTTAATGCGCAAATTATAAATTTGAAACAAGTGTGCAAAAACTAAAAGAATTTATGCACAAAAATAAAAATAATTCATGATTTTTTTAAATTAAATAATTTATATATAACAGAATTTTATTTTTTAGATGATCAAATACTTTACAAAACGATTCAATTAAATTTAAATTAAAAAAATTAAATCTATTTAAATATTAATAAAAATATGTTCAAAATATTTATCTACTGTAATCAAATATTTATCAACAGAAAACATTATATTCGTCCTCACTTATGAAACATTTTATATATTATCAAATTCCTTACATAAAACACACAGAAACATGATGTAATTTAGAAAAACACTCAGCTGAGCACATTTTACGAAAAAGGATTATAATTTCATTTAGCGAAAAACAAGACGCTGTATAAAATCAGGTTGAAATATAAAACTCTGACCAAATTTTAAGAGATATAAAACATTCATGCTTAAAAAGTTTAATTATACCTTGGAATAAACAACCAACAGCATCCGAAATCATTGCCGACGTTAATTAAAAATGTCAAAGTTTGTATTGATCGATAATTGGAACGCATTTAAAGAATGGAGCTGAGATAAAACTGGATAAAAAATATTTTTAAAACTTTTATTAAAGATAAATACACTTCTTGCATATTACATTTTCTTAATCGAAATCCAATTTTTAATAATTAATAAAGTACATTAGAGAAATGTTTAAAATATTGTTTATTCGAAAAAGTATATTTCACTAAAAAAATATTTTTTAAATTACCTCATTTTTTTGTGGTTTTATGTAAGAAATCTGATAACAATATAAAATGTATAAATGAGAACGAATAGTTCGTGTTGATAAATATTTTGAACATATTTTCATATTATGTCGACTTTAATATATATAAATGGAAAATTATTTTTTAAAAAAAGTATTGTGCATTTGGAGAAGAATGGAAGTTAATTTATACAAAGTAGGCAGTAAAATGAATAGAATATTGTCATAAAATTCTTTAACGACTTACTATAATCAAAACTTGTACTATTGTTTTTAAAGTTTATTCTTAACTGGATGTGTCTATGACCCAATTTATAACTATATGACAAACTACAACTGTAATAATTGCCTTCACAAAAAAGAAAAATCGATACTCTAAAGGAAATAGTTTGGAATTCAAACTTTTTTCAAGAAACATTTAAAATTATTCAGGACAATTTTGCAGTGAATTTAAAAACTGTATATAAAAATAATTAAATCAATTTATTGAAGAATTAAGTTTTTTTCAAAATCTATCAATTTTGCATATAAGAAAAGTAAAAAAAGAGATAAACTTTTTTTTACTTTTATTAATATTTGTAATTATTTTATGTACTATTTTCTCTTAAACACTAACAAAATTTCGAAATAATGTATATAAACATTTTGTTGTTTAAAACAGTCAGATGTAAATGAGTAATAAATTGAAACAACTTTTCTATATAACGATTTAAATAAAAAGTTTGTTTTTTAAGTAAAAAATTTAAAACATGTTTGACAAAATTTTATATGTGAATACAAAATAAAAGTAATTCTATTCTCAGTACCAAAGACTTAATTGACGATAAAAAGAAATATATTGAGTTTTATTTTTTTAATAAATAAATATACATATATACATACATTACATTTTTAATTGTTTTATTACATAACATCAAATCGTATTCTTATTTTAAAAATGGCAAACCAAAAAACATAATTTTTAAATTGTTATTGCTATTTACTATTTTCCAACCTATTATTTTTTTACATTGCATTTTTAATCCTGTTTTATTATGACATCAAATCATATTCACATTTTAATAATCACAAACAAAAAAATATAATTATCAAGTTATTACTGCTATTTACTTGTAATTTTATTATTTTTCAACCAATTATTTTTTTTAAAAAATAAATAATCCAATTAACTACCAAAAAACTTGTAATCTTTCTGAGAAATAAATATATGAATTATTTATGAATAACAAAAAACAGTTACTTATTAGTTATATCTTGGTTTTAGATATTGAAAAAAATACATTTTTTATTTAAAACTATGAAACTAATAAAATAATTTTCAAAAGGTAAAACATTACCAGATAAAATAAAATAAAAATTATGTATTAGGTAACAAGAGGACGCTTTTTATATTTTTTATTTTTAAAATCCTAATTTGTTCAACATTAATAAACATAAATACCGTACAATTTACAATTTAAACAACTTCCTACATTCGTATAATTTAAATTACAAATTAGTTTTTTTTAAAGAAAATAAATAAACACTACACATTTAAAAATAAACTTTCATACTACCTGACCGTCTATTAAAATAAAATATTGCAAAATTTCTCTATTTTTTTGTTAACAGATATTATATATAATTAAGATTTCAACTGAGGATGAATATCACGATCATTAATCATAAAATCGATTGAGGAAAAAATATTATTAATAAATTATACGTTTGAAAGATAATTGTGAACTTTAAACGTAAACATCATTAAAGTCAATTCTGTATACAGCAACTCAATAATAATACCATTTTAAAGACTATAAAAAGTATAATTGTATGTAGACATTATAAATGAATATTATTAGCTTTACTAGGCATCGTCACGCAATTTCTTTTTATTGCATACGCGATTTCATTTACCTTTGTAAATATTATTCCTCATTAAGATTAATGTAAACCAATGACGTATTTAATTTATATTAATCCGTATTTGTGACGTATTTCGATTTAATATATATACACACACACAAATGTATGCATGTGAATAATATGAGAGAATAGGTAGGATAAAATATCGATTATGTAAAAATATTTTTTATAATATTAAAAAAATGCAATTTGTTACCAAGTAACAATCGTAACTAGTTATTGTGTTTTATTTTTAAAATGTTGTATATATAGATTTATAAAATCTATAAAATCAAAAGAAGAAAATTTGCGATGAAAATAGAATTTATACATAAAACCCAAAATAAGACACAAGATATTTATAAATGGACAATAACATTTACATATAATTGAGAATATTTTTTTTAAGAAATAAAAGGTATAAAATTAAAATGTTACTTAAAAAATATTTTCAAGTGAGTGTGTGTGTGTATAAACGAATGATTAAATCAGTTTAAATTTAAAATATTTTTTTAAAAAAAGTCGATTACTGCTTATTTAATTTCTTTAATAATTTTGATATGGTAATGGAAAAAAAATGTTATTTACTTTAAACACACAAATAAATTTCTATTAATTTTAATATAAGACCACTAATTTTCCTATAACTCAAAATAACATTTTTATTGAAATATTTTTTTTCTTTAAAAGAACAATAAAAAATCTGATTTCAAGACGACAAAATAAACGACCCTTTCCTTTTTTAATTAAACAACTCGCGTAGCAAACAAACTCATGATACATTGGAATATGTTCCAGTCGAGTTACTTTTTTGCTTTAGAAATTAAACACGCAATTGTACTGTTGCATTTTACTGAAGGTCGTGAATAATAAGAATATCATAAATAAGATTTTTTTTAAACTTCGAGAAAAACTTTGACAGAATTTTTCTGATTGTATCAACAACGTGCTTTTTTATAAAAAAATGTATTTCAAAAAAATTTTATATTATAAATAAGTAAAGGTCAGAAAATACGTCACAAAATTATAATTGCAGTTAAAATTGCTCACAACAGAGCAATTACAAAATATTTTAATTTTATTAATATATATATATATATATATATATATATATATATATATATATATATATATATGCTAAGAAGGAGATGCCAATAGGCAAGATAAGGATATTTAGAAATTTTTAAAAAAGAAAGAATGGAATATCTAAAAAATGGATACTTTAAAAAAAAAATAAAAACAAAATATACAAAATCCAAAAAAAAAATAATCTACTTTTTAAAATCTTCTCAGCACAAATTTTTATTTCCAAAAATTCCTGATTGAATTTTGAAACCAAATAAATTTGTAAAAAAGATATTTAATACTTTTTAAAAAAATAAAATACTTAGTTTCAATAGAAATTCCATTCTAAATAAATATTTATGGAAATTAGAGAATAAATATATAATTTTCAATAAAAAAATTTGTAAAAATGAAAAACAGAAATATTCATAACTTAATATTTAATGAAATGGGATGAAAAAAAAAAGATATTTATTATTATAAACTGTTATAAATATATATGACCGTTTAATAATTTATATATTAATTTTACTGAATTAAAAAAGATTTTTAATACTTGTAAGAAAAACAGTTTTTATATGTCACTAATACTTAATAAATGTATTTTTTAAATTATGCAATGAATAATTTAAATCCAAGTTTCACAAAAAATATTCACGGTACTTAAATGTCTTAATTAATTTCTAATGTCATTATTTATTTATAAAATTAATATTTTTAATTAGATCTAAAAACTGTCTATTATAATAATAATTTATTTAATATCAATTAAAAAAAATAATTGTTTGAATAAATTACTTTCATAAGTTTTATCGAATTTCACAATTTATTTTTCACTATGATTACTTTTTAATTTTAACTACATTTTTTAAAACATATTATATATAATTATATTTAGCTGAAAAAAATACATTAAATAGAAAAAAGATATACATATCCATCAAACAGATAGATTATTTTCAATCTTGCATTAAAAATATAGAATATATATATACATATTCACACAAAAAATTTCAATGTGTCATTCAAAAATATTTTATATTTTAACAAAATCAATCAAAAAATAATTATTCATAAAATATGTACGAAAATTAACAAATACAACTTTAACCAAAAATAATATTTTTAAAAATATATAGGAAAAATAAAAACACATACTACTACAAAATATATATTTTATTAATGAGTTAAACCTGTAAAAAGATTAGACATGGATATGAAAATAAATAAAAAATAAATCATAAATTACAAAAACTACATATTTTTAAACATTCAACACATTTGCATTCAATATATATTGACTAAAATATTAGATTAAAAATAAAAATAATACAAGACCAAGAACATTTATTTCATACGCCAAAAAAAATAAAAATAGAAACAAATAGGATACACACCCAAATAAAATAATAATCGAATTTCAAAGAGGCAATACTTGTAAATTGTAAGGAAAAGAACGAAGAGTAAACGAAAGAAAAACAGAAAAAAAGTTCACATTACCGCATATTTTAAGCGGGGCTTCTAACTCCAAAAGAATCGGCTGTTGTAGAAAAATTTCACGAGATCTGAGACACAGACCTCTGACTTCTGCTTCCGACATCTGTACAGATTTTCCAGGACGACATCCTCGCACTAAGAACAACGGAATTCATGTTAACATTCACAGGTCATGCATACAGTGTGAAATTCACTATTTTAAATATTTAATCAGATATGTTTCTACGATCGTACTTAAGGTTCCTCATTACATTTTACATCTAACAGAATTATGTATTACGTTTCAGAGTATTGAATATATTATTCACTTTACTAATAGAGAATTATACATTTACATCGTTGTACATAAAATATTTGAACAAAGTTTCAATTTAAATTTGAGTACAGACTTTTAATACAAACGTAGATTTATGTCGAAATATATCATTAGTTACAATCCGATTACCATTACAAAAAATATTTAATTAAATATCGAAATAATTAACATTTAAAAATATTTAATGTATTATTAAAAATAATCACATTATTTTTACGAATAATTATTACACTTAAGAAACGATGCAATTAGAGCAAGGACATTTATTTTACTTAAATTTTTAAAGCAAATTAAACCTTTTTACACCTATAAATCATTTTTGGAAAAAATGAAAAACGATACGATTTTTAACATTAATTTTTAGATTTCAGATTATTTTTATTAGAAACAATTTGTTTATATACCGATTAAAGTTTTAAAATAGCAAGAATTCAAAATACAGATTAAAACATACAATGAGAACGACAAAAATTTACAACCATCAATTTACAAATAAATACAAAATTACAATACACAAAACGAATCAATAATTGTTCGTGAAAAAATAAAAAAAAATACAATCTTGTGGAATCTAATAAAGCAGTTTATATATGACATTCGTAAAATTTATCGAAATTCATTACATACACATAAAAGATAAATCGTATAACTTCAGCTTCTTTTTTTAAAAAAAATAATAACATATACCTTCAAAATTCAAACAGAATCTTTTTAAAAAGTAATAAATTATCCTTGCTCTACATATCAATCATTTAGAAAGAACCAAGTACGATTCTCTTAAAATAAATTATATCGATTTATTATTATAGGTATGTGTTTGTGAAGAAACTTTCATAAAATAAATATTGTTGATTTATCGTGTTTTATACATACATACTTATATATATATATATATATATATATATATATATATATATATATATATATATAATGAATAATATATTCACGACATAATTAATTACTATTTGAAAGAAAATTTATTAAATGAAATTCAATATTAATTATTATTAAAATGGTTCTGAATGATGTTCTACGTGACATATGTAAATAGAAATAAATAATGAATGGATAAAATGGTATCGACAAAAAGCTGACTTTTATTTCTATAAATAAAATAAAGAAATTTCTTTCTCTATTATTTAATTTGAAATTATTAAAAAGTTATAAATACATTTATTTATTAAGAATGTAAATCAAATTTCGTACAAGAAATTACATTATACCAGGAAAAATCAAATATTTACATTTTTACATTTAATGAGTATACCAAATATATTCAGACCCTTTTAGCTAATATAAAGTGGTCCAAATGAGTTTGAAGGATAGTAAAAAACAGTAATTGATGATAAGCAAGAAAATATGTCTAAACCATTCAGTCTCATTTGGACCATCTATATAATTCATATTTTAATACAAACAAATCACTTGCTCAAACATCACAAGATTTTATAAAAATATTCAGCAATCGTTTATTAGTCATTTTATTTACTGATGTGCATTTCGATGATCATACAATCCTACTAAGACATATCTATCTGTGTGGCATGGGTACTGAAATAGATATTTGTGAATAAAGTTGTCAATGAGTGATTATTGAATACTTTTATAAAATCTTGTGATGCTGGGATAAGTGATTTCTGTTAAGATATAATTAATAGTTTTAATTATTAAGTATATATTATCATTTTAAAATAATAATCATTAATGTATTTTTTTGGATTTAAAAAATATATAAAAATATAACTATTGAATTTCAGAAGTACTTTTTATTTCTAATATAAATAAAAAAATATACAACTTTAAAAATGAAAAATACCTATAGACAAAAAATCAAATAATCACACAAATAATATATTGAACTTCGTTTATAAATATAAACTGTTTAATCAATATACAAAAAACGCATTTCCTATTTTTATAATAAATCCATTTTCTACTTTTTTATAAAAGACAAATTGCATTTTATTAAAAAAATCTACTGTAAACAATATTTTTTTAATCATACCAACTGTTCATTTTTATTTGAAGTATAAATAAGAAAAATATTAAAAAACAAAAAATATTTCAAATAAATATACTTCAAAAAAAATTATGATAAATAACATGAATTTTAAGAAAATATGTTTTAAAAATCGCTGAAGAATTTTATATGTAGATATTGTAAAAGAAAAACAAACATTTCATAATGTATCATTCTCATTTTCATGCACAGACGTAGGTTTTTTTTATACATATTTTCATTTTTATCCATTTATATGTAACAAATAATTCAAATATAAAAAAGGTACACATTTGTGAAGTCACGAAATAAAACGAAATTTATTATTTAATCTTTTTAAATGTTTAACGTAATTAAAAAAAAAATCAGTGAAAAATACTTTCCTCGTGGAATTATTTAAATAAGTATTTATTTTTTTAAACATTTTCTCATATGATAAAGAAATTCGACAAAAAGGTTCATTTTTTTTAAAAAAAAAATAACAGTACATTCATCACAAACATTAGAACAGTGTTGATTTTGAACATTGATTAAATTTTAATACGCATAATATAAAAACGAAAAGTTTGTTATTAGAAAGAAAAATAACTAACATGAAAATTACTTCATTCGCACATTTCTCTAAAAATAACCCTCCTTATGAAAACAATAGAATGTAAATGATGAAAATGTTTTTCTCTCCTCTATACACGAACGAAAAACATAGTAAATATTCCTTTAAACCTACAAAGGATGGGATATATAAAGCTCACAAAGCACATGTAATTCTTTTGAAGTTAGTTTGTCGAACAAATTTTTACCGGATTTGTCACTCGGTTTGTACAACTTTGAAAAATATATCAAAAGAAACGTACACTGGGCAATCTTTACATAGAGGATTATACATTCAATATGAAGTTTAAATAGGCTTAAATTATTTTCAGTTTTTAATTTAATTACTAAATTATTATAACCAAAATTATATTCGAAACCCAAATTTATTCATATACAGTAGAATGGTTTTATAATTAAATAAACTACCCTTATCCTTCTCAATCAAATAATATATATATATATATATATATATATATATATACATACATACAAACACACACACACACACACACACTAATAAAACCTTTTATTTCCTATTACGGTAAAATGCATCAAATGATAAAATCTTACTGATTACTTATTCAATATTTCAATTCGTTTTCACATCCAATAAACAAGATTTTTCCATATTAAAAAGTACATAGTATTTTCAAAATTACAATTTTATTAACAAGTGAAACGAAGGGTAGTTTAAAATATGTACATAATTTAGTCTATGTTTGTATGCTTATTACATATACATATATATATATATATATATATATATATATATATATATACATACATACATACATACACACACAAATGGACGTTTTTGTACCGTAGTTAAAAATAAAAACCGTGGTCGATTGTCCAGAAGTAATATAGCGTTGAACTCGTGGCTAATAGATCAATGTAGGAAATTGTACACGAAATAAGTCAATTTACACGAAAGAGACGATGCATGTCAGAATGTCAAAATATAAATAGAATACATTCTATAATAAATCGTAGAAGAATATTATAAGAGAAACTTTACAATAATATTTAATAAATCACGTGTATTTTTTAATTACAGATATGCACATTATATATAATGAATAGAAAAAAATGATTATATAAAAATAGTCTTCATTTAATACACACATTTTTAAAGAAAATAACGCATTATTAATTAAAAAATATTTTCATTAACGAGCAAAAATTTTTGTTTACTTCGATCTGTTCATAAATTTAAAAATAATTATGTTTAAAAATAAATTTAATAACAAGGCTACAGAAACCAATTATGTTTATTTATAAAAATAAACGTAATTGGTTTCAAATACATTGATTGGAAAATTTAATTATTTTATACGAAAAATAATTAAATTTCGTGATAAAACATATTCGGTCAACAAAAGTATGTTAAATAATACATGTTTATCGAAAAATGTAATCTGAAAAGGTAATTCAATAACAAATGTACGTTATTAATTGATATCTTTTAATGGAGTAATGTGAAACTTGAATATTGATTTCTATTAAAAGAAAAATAACGAAATTTAAATTTGTTACTTAAACTGTACATAATTTCATTTTTTTCAATTATATATGATAAAATAGTACAATTTAGTTATTTAATTCGTGTACATATTTGAGTTTTTTTTAAAAAATATATAGAAAGACTACCTTATAGTATATCATTTTGTATAGTAAAAAATTAATATTTTATTTTTTTTAAAAAAATATTATGTAATAAATATAATATATTATATATATATATATATATATATATATATGTATATATATAAACATTGCATTAAATAAAATTTGTAAAATTAAAAAAAATGATTTTGTACGATTTTTCATTCCTATTAAAAACATTTAAAATATTAAATATATTATGTTTAATTGAAATATGTACATATTTCCAATTCTGACCTTATCTGATCTTCAGATAAAAACATCCAATAATAAAACGATCCGCAAAATATATAAAATGTAAAATAAACAATTATTAACAATAATGTTTTTTATCAATAATTTGGAAATTTTCTGGAACATCACAAAACATATACCTTGTCGAATACCTATATTTATCTCTACAATATGTTTTAAAAGAATCTAATTTCACATTAGATTTTATATATTTAACATAAACATATCAAATGAAATTTGTAAAATTAAAAAAAGATTAATATTTTTAATTCTTATTAAAAACATTTCAAAAAATATATTTAAATAGAAAATAAATTATGTTTAATTAAAATAAGTATTTTCAATTCAGATCTTATATGATTTTCAGATAAAAAGATTCAATAATAAATCGATCCGCAAAATATATAAAACGTGAAATAAACAATTATTAACAATAATGTTTTTTTATTAATAATTTGAAAATTTTCTGAAACATCACAAAACATGTACCTTGTCGAATACCTATATTTATCTCTACAATATGTTTTTTTAATTTAACATTATATTTCATATTTTTAACATAAACGTATCAAATAAATTTGTAAAATTAAAAAAAAAGATTAATATTTTCAATTCTTATTAAAAACATTTCAAAAAATATATTTAAATAGAAAATAAATTATGTTTAATTAAAATAAGTATTTTCAATTCCGATCTTATATGATTTTCAGATAAAAAGATCCAATAATAAATCGATCCGCAAAATATATAAAATGTAAAATAAACAATTATTATCAGTAATGTTTTTTATTAATAATTTGGAAATTTTCTGGAACATCACAAAACATATACCTTGTCGAATATCTATATTTATCTATACAATATGTTTTAATTTCACATTAGATTTTATATTTTTAACATAAAGATATCAAATTAAATTTGTAAAATTAAAAAAAAGATTAATATTTTCAATTCTTATTAAAAACATTTCAAAAAATATATTTAAAATAGAAAATATTTGAAATAGAAAATAAAATTTTCTGAAACATCATAAAACATATACCTCCTCAAATACCTATATTTATTTCTACAGTATGTTCTTTTAATATCACATTATATTTCATATTTTTAACATAAACGTACCAAAATAAATTTGTAAAATTAAAAAAATCATATTTTTAATTCCCAAGAAAAACATTTCAAAAATTATATTTAAAATAGAAAATATATCAAGTTTAATTAAAATAAGTACTTCCAATTCCGACCTTATGTGATCTTCAAATAAAAATATTCAATAATAAATCAATGCACAACATATATAAAATGTAAAATAAAACATTTATTAAAATTACCATTTTCTATCTACAATTTGGAAATTTTCTCCATCATAAAACATATACCTTGTCAAATACCTATATTTATCTCTACAATATGTTTTTTATTTCTCATTATATTTTATATTTCTAACATAACGTAAAATTAACCTCAATACCGATCTTGCACTTGTTACATAACATTTATTTCAAGGATAAAGACATTAACAATTTTACCTCAATATAAATATAAATATATATATATATATATATATATATATATATATATATATATATATATATATATATATATATATATGGTATTAAATAAAATGATAATTTTCTGTCTGAGATAAATCGGGATAAATGTGAGATATGGCTAGGTCACGAGAACACATTTAAATAAAATGATGCAATTTAAATAAAATTATACACACACGTGTGTATATATATATATCATTGTAAAAGCCTATATCAGCCCATTGCTAAGTGAAAGCCTCGTCGAATATATATATATATATATTTATATATATATATATATATATATTTGTATGTATGTAAAGTTTGTATCTAAACGATAAAATGTTTGACGTCAAATTAAAGTTCTAAAAAAAGCTTGATTAAAAATATGGAATTAATGCACAATAAACCTAACTAATCAATAAATTTCTGTCATAATCCAAATATATATCAAGTGCCCATTCATATATTCGATAAGTAATATAATCAACTGTGTAATTGTGTATACAATTAAACGGTTTCAATTTGATTACATATATGTTTGTGTGTATATATGTATCTATTAATATTAGGTTGTCAAATATCTCCCTTCCGCCTTTTTGTCTTTTGAATTTCGCGGCTTTGTATATGTATATATATATATATATATATATATATATATATATGTATCTATTAGTATATATATATATATATATATATATATATATATATATATGGTTCTATAAATTGGCAAATATCCAATCGAACAATTTTAAATAATTATTCGTTCTAAAAATAAAAAATTCTGAATCATTTCCTACATGAAGTAGTTAGTACAAAACACATGTTGAACATGATTTTTTGACATACATTTAATATGTGTTTATATTGCTCAATAAACTATAAACAAAACTCTTGATAATATTTATACAAAATTGTGTAATTTTCAAGTTAACAAAGAATTATTTACATTGGGTTATTTACTATATATATATATATATATATATATATATATATATAAATTTCTAAATACATATTAATTATTAGAAATATATAGCAGATTTCACTTTTTAATTACTTTTATTCGAACGACAATCGTAAATGAGTATTAAACTGTTAAGAAATCTTACTATTTGATTAAAACACTTTAAATCTTTTTTTTTAATCAAGAATATTTAAATAATTTTACACTATGACAATTAGTTATTATATTTTTAATGTAAACACTGAAAGTAATGCCCTACTTCAAAACTTTTAGAATAAAAGTTTAAAAATATATAACATGGATATGTGATATTAACTACAAAACAAAATATTTTTGATACATGATATTTCCAAACGACAGTTTTAAGTGTTGTGTACGATTATAGATTTTTTTAGTTAGGAATCCGTTTGAACTAATCGTATTATTGTGTTTCTTTCAACCGTTATTTTTATTTATTGCTACTCTGACCCATTTCGATGTTTCGGTCATCTGTAAGGAACTTTTAAAAAAGGCCAGTGTCGATAGTGAAATTTTACTGTTCAATTTTAACTACTTAACTCTTTGAGGCACGGAATTTCAGAAAATAAAGACCCATGTTGTACATTAATTTTATTTTTATAAAATTTAACAAAGTTGGATTATTTTAATTAGTAAAGAAGTAAAATTACAAAAAAAATAAAAAGTCATTTAAGTTTTTAATTACAGATTGGGACGTAAATAGCCCCTCTATGCCATATAAGACTATATGTAATCCTCTGTTCTTTATGCATATTTAGATATCAAAAAGGTGGGACACTTAACTCTGCCATGTTTTAAAAAGTTAACCTTTTATTACAGAATATTTTATTTTGGCTTAAAACTGATATCAGTTATTTATTCAAAATGCCAAACCCAAAAAATAAATCAATGTTAAACAGAATACTGAATTAATTAAATATACCAAATTTTTTTCTTTTCAAAATTGGAAAACACTTCAAATAAACCTAAACTCAAAACTTTTTATTTAATCCATATTAAGTTCATATATTAATATGGATAAAATGACCATCTCTCTACGATTTTATAGAAACGTACATAAATCAATTCTTGCTCCCTTTTCAATAATAGTTGTATTAAAATTGACAGTGGAATAATGAAATGAAATTTTATAGTGACTTAATTTAAAATCTAAATTTATAATCCTGAAATATAAAGAAAAACATGCAACAAAGAAAAAGAACAATAAATCATTATTAAACACTTTTATAAAAAATCCATAAAGTAGTGATTATTTGACTAAACAATCCTTTGTTAAAAATAAAATTACACTAAAACAATTGTAGTAATCTTTAGATTATATTATCAGTGCAATATTTTTTTAAAAATCTCAACTTTGATACAATTCATTTTTTGATTGATAAAAAAAGGAATATAAATATGAAATGAATTTTTAACGTACTATATACTTTAAATATTATTTCATTTAAAGTTAATCAAAATTGCATTTATTATAATTACTGAACATTCAATTACGGAATTAACTTTTTAAACATTTTTATTAAATGTGTTTTCAAATCCTGCCAGAATCGCAACTTTCAACATATACATTTACTTAATAAATATTGTAGACAATAACTTTTAATTCCAACTAATATTATTCAACGGTTCGTTACTAGAAACACTACAACCGTCTCTTACATTAATATATTACAATATAACTAGCACGTAATTTCCAGTAAAATGAAATTTAATTAAAAAATGTTACACGTCGTAACTTTTTTACTTTACCTAGTTGAATACACTAAACTGAAATACTGTCAATTTAAAGAATATTTCATACGTAGATATAAATTTATATTCAAGACGAGTACAAATTTTTTACAAGAATTTAAAAAGAAATAATAGTCATTTGTAACGTTGAAAATTTTAAAATAACAATTATAATACACTTTTAGAATAGTAGACTATAAATTAACGTTATTCGAGAAAATGGAAGAATAAGGAAAATATTTTTGTTATGTGTATGTATGTATGTATAAATATGAGCATATTTATACTAAAATATCCTGAATATTCTCTTTAATATTCATGAAAATATTTTCAAAAATAGTTGCTCTTATACAAGAATAAAAATTAAAAATCAAGTTTGTTAAAAAAAAATTTACTGGATTATTGAAAAATGAAAAACAATATTTTCTTTCATAAAACTGCAATGAATGAAAATAACTAGAGAGAAAAATATTTATCAAGGATTTAAAATATTAAAAATTTAATCTAAAAGATATAGGAAAATTAATAAAGATAACAGAATATTATGATATGACAATAAACCAAATAAATCCATAAAAATGAAAATGTAACGGACATTTTAATTCTCTAGGTTTTATTAAAAATTTATCACAAAAAAAATGTAATAATTAAAGGGTTTTAAGTACACATGTTACACTTAAAAATAATTTAATAACAATTTTCGTGTAGAACAAAATTTTAATCAGATCAAGACCTATAATTAAGTCGTTGGTAAAATACTGTTCTATTAAAAATATCAAACTTCATCAAACTGGCCAATAAAACTATTAGTGCATTTCAAACAATACTTGCAATTAATTAATTGGAATTATATAAACAAATACCACAGGCAATTCTTAAAATTAAAGAATTTGTTAAAATATATTAATTAAGATTCTACTAGAAATATGTACACAATTATTAATAAAACTAATTGTTAGTTATACACATGAATATTTTAAAAATTAATTCAAAAATTGTAAAAGTATGCCACTTGTATAAATTGTCTATTTTAAATGTACTGATATGACTAAATATGGCTGAAAAAATTAGATTTACAATAATATAAAATAATTATTTCGCAAAATAATTTTTACACACACACACCATATATACATGTATGTATGTGTGTGAGGGGATTATTTTTAATATTAAAAACAGATTTTTTTAACAAAGTATTTAGTTTGGTTTCTTTTTCGTACTCATGACAGATATCAAGAATTCGCAATATATTATAATTTTGAGAATAGAAGAAAATTTAATATGGCCGAAAGAAGTACAGAGTTTAGCATCAGAATTTTTAGAAAATTATATATAAATCAATATTGGATCTTTACAATTGTCTGTAAATCATAATAAATTAAAAATTATTGACGTCTGTTTTAAAATTGTGGTAAATTCTCTTTAACACGAATTAATTTACTCCCTTAATACCACAATATGTTATAAAGTGTTCAAGAATCACTTATTGTTTATCACAATAACGGGCTAATGAGCATTTCGATGGCAATGATATAACTGATAGAGTCTTTTTGTTATAAATAATAATAATAAAATATAACAAAAAGGCTCTGACGATATAGCATCGCTATCGAAATGCATATTAGTCAATTATTGTTATAAATAACAAAGTAAACAATAAGTGATTATTGAACACTTTATAACATATTGTAGTATTGGGGGTGAGAATTCATTTGTGTTTATCGATGTCTGTCATAAATATAAAAAAGAAACCAAACTAAGAACTTTGTTAAAATAAATTATGATAGAAAAAAATAAGAATATAATATTCAATGAAACAGACTTTTTCCTGTTAAAAAATATCAATAATATGAAAACCTAACAATAGAGTATATAAATCATTATTATTGAAAAAAGATTTATACATAAACAAAGTTTTCTTTGAAAGAGGACGTTGAACTCGAGCTTTTTGAATATTTAACTAAATTGCAGCTTGTGAATAATGACTATTTTTAAATATTTCATTACTTATTTAAAAGCTATCAATAAACCTGTTATATATTTGCAGTTATGTACTTTGTATGTATGTAAAAGATACACACTTTTTGTAACAAGTAAGCGTAAACGATACGATTTATTCTAATCTTATTAGAATTCATGAAACATGACATAATTTTATAGACTATAATACATTAATGGATATATGATTTATATTTTATGCGAATAAAAAGTTTTGTTCTTTTATAAAATCGAATAAGCGATTAATCATTTTAAATTGATTTAACACTTTGTCATATTATGATTTATTGAATCATAAAATAAATATTACAGAATTTCCAAAGTTAAAAATAGAATAAAAAAAAGTTATTTTTGAATATTTTTATAACACGTACGTCAACATTCAAGGATTATGTTTACTTGTTGAAAATAATCGTTTACTTAATGAAAAACGACAGCTTATAACTTCCAGTTAGAATTCATTACAGACTTATTTGAAATTCTTATAGGGATGTTGGAAAATATTTTTCGGAGATTTTACTCGCTTGCACATTAATTAAAATTTCGAATCAATAAATTTATGATACGAGTAAAATTCCATGTTGACTTGGTTTTTATAAGAGTAGGTAATTGTGTCGGAAATTAACTTATGGGAACACGGGAAATAATAAATTTATTATTATTACTATTAACACGAAGATAATACTGTGTATACGACATAAATGGAATTAGTTTTCTTGTTATACTCAACTACTGAGCAAACAAATAAGGCTATGAATGCAACAAACACAATATGACAAAACTAAAAATTATTTAAAATTATAAACTGTATTAAAAGAAAGACAACTATTGGTGTTTTGTCCTAGTTAATATTTTTAGAATATACATATATCAAAATTTCTACATGTATCTAACACAAAATTTTACATATGTAACATTTAAATATTTACACAAAATACTAGGGGAAAAAATATTAATACTCTTCTCAAAATTTTAAAAAATCAATCAAGTAACTTAAAAAAATGTGTTAATAAATGTCCAAATAAAAATCAATTCCCTCGATACTACAAAAATAATTTATATTACTTTTTATTACTCTTCGAAAAATTATATTGTTTTCTAAACTACAACGAATTCAATAATTCATAAATGTATACAAAAATGAACCCCCCAATAAAACAATTTAGAAGACAATACCTTTTTAAGAATTCAATTGGATTGTGTTAAAATATATACATTTACTGATACATTAGCATCTATTATATTACTGTAATTTTAAATAGCGTGTATTTTTTTATAAAGTTAAATAAATAAATGTATGCTATTTTTTCAATCAATAGGAATTGTATTGAAAAATTCAAAAACGATAATTAAAAACTATGACTGAAAATTTTCGTTTTTAGTTTTTTTCCTATTTTAATTTCGATTAATATTTTTTATATAATGAAAATTATTAAAAAAACCAAACAACAAAAATTCTATACTTAAAAGCAAGCAAATTAATTCAAAGAATATAGTATGTTATAAGCTGATTTTATAAAATTCCCACAAAAATTTTTTTACTTGCTTTTAAGTCATTTGTCTTCATAAATTGTTTACTTACTGAATAAATAAAATTACAAAAACCATATAAAATAAAAATTACTTTAAACACGAGTTATATAAATAACAATACAACATACAAATTAAAAAATGAACAAGAAATACGAATCTGATGACATTTATATGTAATTATAATTATTTTCTTCCATTCCCATCTACCTATAATTATATTTAATTCCTTCCGTTAAGACTAAGGTCAGTGTTTCTGCAATATTTTACGATGACCATTTTTTTTATTGTACTTATGCTGGCTTTAGATAACATAGATTACATATTACTTCATGTCAGAACATTTGTCGAAATAGGTCATGAGAAAATACTGCAGAAACACTGACCCTAATGTCATAACTACAAGAACGGAAGTTACTTCGAACTTAGAATTTCTTCCAGGGATTACAGAGACATTTTCGTTTGCAAGTCTCAAAAGATACGCCAATAAAAAAAATGAAACGAAATTCAAATGTTGCATTAAAAAAATTATATTAATCAAAAAATTATTTAATCACTTACTAAAAAATATAATGCTATATTATAATAAATAACCCATATAATTTTTAAATTAGTTTATTAATAAAATTATATTAATGAAATACATTGTATGTATGTGTATATGTTTATGTATATATATATATATATATATATATATATATATATATATATATATATATATATATAACAAATACATAAACACTTTCACACAAATTAACTTCATCCCAACACTACAAGATATTCAAAAATGCTCATTAATAATTTATTATTCACTTTATTTATTTTTAAGATGATGCGCATTTCGACAGCAATGACATCATCATCAGAGCTGTATTATAAAATTTGAATTAATTTAAACTTCAAAAAAAAAATGTATTAATATAAAGTGCACATATAATTCACAAAACGATCAAATAAAGCAATCTTGAAAGTTACTTAAATATTTTTCTTATCTTTCTTTATTCAACATATCTCTAACTAGTATTCGATTCTCTTTTCCATTACGTTTATATAAGTATTTTGTCAATTTTAAATCAAAAAATTATATTTATTGTCTTTTTTTACAACAGAAGTCATATAGGTTCATCCAAATGTGACGCCTAGATTTGTGTTTTATTAAAAAAAAAAACTATACACATGTTTCTCTATACACCACTCTATGTACATATTTCTTTTTAATAAAACACAAATGTAGGGGTCACATTTGGATGACCCTATATGATAAAATGGATTTTTTTGATCAAAAAACTGCCATATTCTTGTTCAATCAAAGACGTTTAAAATTTTGACAATTTATAAAATATATTGGAGATCGTTTAAATGTGATTTTTGTATTTTCTATACATAGGCATGTATAAAATTAAAAAATCATACAATTTCAAAAAAATAAGAAACAACTTTCATAACGCATCGATCTGATGACGATGGCAATGCCACTGAAATGTGCATCATCTTGTAAATAAATAAAGTGAACAATAAATAATTACTGAACACTTTTTTTTACTATCTTATGGTGTTCTAGTAATAGTTCATTCATGTGAAAATTAATTCACCTGTTCCAAAACAAACAGCTACATAAACACTTCTTATATTACTATTTTATTGATTGCGGTCCTTGCTTCATACATATATAATAAATGAGAATAACATGCCATTCTAGCTTCGAAGAAACATTGATATTAATGAAATATGTATAACATTATATATATATATATATATATATATATATATATATATATATATATATATATATAGAGAGAGAGAGAGAGAGAGAGAGAGAGAGAGAAAGAGAATATTATTTTCAATTAAAATCTCTATACTGATTCTAAAATAGTTTTCCACAAATCAAACATTAGTTCATTACTCCTCCTATATATTTCTAAAATTGTAAAGCATTAAATATATTCAATATTTATTCTATTTATAAAAGATGACAACGTACAGATTTTCATTTAAACGTTTCATAAATTTGTAACATTAATTAAAACTTTTAGTATGAATATATTTTACTTAATACTAAAATAATAATAAATGATTAAGAAAACTGTACTGAATTATTCAGTTTTGATCAAAACGGCAAATGATATTGCTTTAATTTTCATACATCAATATGAAATACCACCATTTTAACTAATAAAAATAATATTTTAAATATACCTAGGCACGCATTTACGTTTGTAATTAACATAATCAGTACACGTAGATTAATTAACAAATGGAATGAACTTTTAAAAATGGATAAATTATACTTGAATTTTTACATTCATACAAAATCGTGTGGAAATGAAACTTTTTTCATAACATTTCAATGAAAAAAAAACACACGTGTACTTATATATATATATATATATATATATATATATATATACACGTGTGTGTGTGTACATATAAGAACATACATACATATATTCTCTACTGGTTGAACTAAAAGTATTTTAAGAAACCTATTTATAACCCAATTTACAAGGCCGGGCGTTTACAAATCAAAAACATTTGTACTATAAAAAAATATTTACTCGCACACACACTTCACGTGTCTATTTACATTCAAATAAGTTTAGACTGAAAGACATCACTTAACAATTATTTATTAGATTTTTATATATCGTCGAATGGCCATTCCGTATTACAAATTAAAAATACACGAAACGTTTAATGACTTCTGTACTCGAAATCGATACTAATGAAAAACAACATTCGGAATATAATTATTATTATTTTAATACATAACACCCACTTACTAATTGTTCGTCATCGTTTCAAATATTTATTTAAATAATATCAACATCAATGCTAAATAATTATGTTCGAACAAAACAGTCATCAATAATTGTTTTTCAACGTTAAATGCTCAACTCTTGCATTGTTTTCACATAAATACGAAATTGGATATGATGAGATGTACTTAAGTTACTTATTTATTCTTAACAAGTTGTTTTGATACTTTCGATACAATTGCAAAATATCAATCGTTTTTTTTATTATTATTAACGATAACGACAGATGATAAATTTTCAATTAACATTAAAACATTCGTTAATGACATATATTTTTTAAATAATATTTTTTTATATAAGATGATACAGATCTTTTTATAAGAATAAAAAAAAATAACTCCGCTTATATATACTAAATGAATTTAATAAAACTTTATTTTCTTGTTTTTACTTTTTCATTTTATTTCATGATGCTTTAAAAAAGTATTAAAACATTTTATACCGAATGAATTTTTCTTACTTTTACAAAAGAAAACAATAAGGTTATAAAATTAAACTTGTGACAATCAATTCCAATATAATTATTTTTTTTATTATACAAATACAAATAATAAATATTTTGAATTATTAAAAACATGCAATTTTATAAAATTAAAGATATATACGAAAGCTCGACTAGATTTTAATTTCAAATAGGAATATTTTTCTTTAGTTTTCTTTTTTTTAAATCGATTTTTTTCGTATTTTGTGAAATTTTATACTAACAAAAATACACTCCTAAAATTTAATATTAATATTCGAAAAAATATCTGAAATATAACTATGTAAATAGAATGACGTACAAATAAATATTAAATATGTTTTTCTTCAAACTATATTCTTCGAATTGGTGACCTTATTTCGGGAATTAATTGTACAATCGATTTAAATTTCTTGTGAACTTTCAGTAACTATATCTCTATCATTAGTAAAAAAATTATTTCAAATCGTTAAGGTAAAAAAATATAATTTAATATTAATATAAATTTTCTGACATATTAGCATTTTATTAATGTTCATATTTAATTATATCGAGAATAATAATATTCATATAGAGGAATTGATTGATTTTTTTAACCATGGATAAGTAAAATAGCTAGATTTATGATCATCGATTGCATGAACAAATTTATAATCACCCCATTCTTGTAAAGTATATGGTTCTTTAAATAATTAATATAACATCTTGAAACATTAGCAAATATGTGTATAAAATTTCAAACTGATAATTTTAATACATATTTTTTTTTTACAAAAAGTCAACTTGTTGAGTTCAATACTCGTTTAATGTAAACTGAATTCTTTATTTTTGAAAAAAGTTATAAAATGTTATTTACATAAAATAATAAATTTATAATTTTTATTTTTATAAAATATTTCCACAGTTAAATTAATTAAAATGAATTCTGTACACATTTTTACTATATTTCATTTTGAAGACTAAGAAATAAAAAAATATAATTTGTAAAAAATCTTCCAACAAAAATATAGAGAGACACAAACGTAAATGCTATATAAAATCATACTTGTTGATTTATTCATTATTAAATCGTTTAATAACTAACATATTTTGTAAGGAATTCAAATAAAATTCATATATAAATGATTTAAAAATATGTCCTACTTAGCTGATTATGAAAATTATAAATTATAATGATTATCTAAATTTCTAAAAAATGGAAAAATATATTTTCGACGTATTTTCATAAAATTTATTGTTTCTTCATTTTTGTGCGTGTGTGAGAGGGGAATTTATATTTTTTTTTCTCTCTAAAATCAATCAGATTTTACCTATAATAAATGTAAGTTACTAAAAAAAGGATTTTAATGAAAATAAAAACACGAATAAATAACTTTTGAGTATTTAATATATGTTAATATATTTTTTATCTAGATAAATACAACTCGGCATTTAAAATTGAAGTATTAGAAAAAATTACTATATATATATATTTGAAGATATAAATATTAACTGTAGTTATATTTTTTTTACAATTTATATTTTCATTTTTATTTAAACATATCATAAGTTTATAGTATGTCCACATTATTCTATTTATATGAAAATTTTAAAGCATTTTATTTATATATAATTTTATGTAGAACGCTATATATAATCAAGGTTCTATTAAGAGTTTCTTAACACATGTAAATCGTTAATTTCAAAATACTATTTTTATTTACTTTTACTTTTCTTGGATACTCTTCTCATACCAATACTGTAACACTTTGTACACATATTTCAAAATTATCATACAGAATTTTACATAAAAAGACATGGATTTAGTATCAATACACAATACTTATTTGAGAATAATAAGAAATCAAGTTATTAAATGTAAAATTGATTTCTTTAACGGTTAAAAAAGTAGAGATTACCTTTACTTGGTAGATTACATTTACATATATTATATTATATATATATATATGTAAATTTTTATTCATAAAATTAATGTCAAATTAATATAAAAAAAAATAAAAAGACAAATTTACTTACTAAAATACATTTCTAAAAAAATAAACTAACATTTAAGTGGTGAGTCCTAAAAACTAACGTGCTTTAAATTGCAATTGTTCAATACATGTCTATTCTGAACATGCTTTTAGCGAAAAGCTGCATTACGCTTTCAATTTTATCACTACGTGAAACTAATCAGATTGTAGATTGTGAAATTATACGACACAAAACACATAATCTATCTAAATGGGATGGGCAGAAAGAATTTATGTCAATTGAAACCTATTTTCAAATGAATTTCATTTAATTTATGTGAATGAATTCATTCCTAATTTAATATTTTTAATTCTTAACAATTGTCTGACAACAAATTGATGTAATTCAACTAAAACTTTACTTTCATAGAAGAAGAAAAAGTAAAATGTGTGTCATATTGTATATTTTTAACAATTACTGAGAACAGGTTTTTTAATTTAAGGTAATTTAATTCTACAGTGAGTCGGATAACTGTATAAAATAAATACATAAATTCAGACACAGTTAGGTAGAGTAAAAATATCAAAGAGGACTTTTCAATTTATATCGACCGTGTGTAAACAAGCTTTTAATTAATGCCTAGCGGACTGCAGCATTGAAAATTACACGATAAATCGAATGCAATTCAGTAGTATTACAACAATTCACAACTAAAATATAAAATACAAAAAAAGATAAAATATCTACCCATAAAGTCAGACGTGAAATAATCTTTGAATTTTGTCTTTTTCTTAACTTCTTCCTTTTGTAAGGTGTATACTTTACCCATCCCAATGAATAATCAAAAGCAGCATAAACAAAAAGAATTGTTTTAAAAAGATGTTTAATAGAAACAACTTACACTAAATCTAAATTTCTTAATATTTAAACACTAGAATAAAATATTGTACATATCTAATTAAATTCATGTAATATTTTTTTTTATATATATATATAAAAACTGGTAACTAAGACAAATATATATATAAATTATAAAAATGTATATATTTTCATACACTAAATTCTAAGAAAATTGAACACAAAGACAATGTACATAAGGTAAACAACAATTTCTTGTTGACTTTTTCCTTAAATTGGAACTTCTCGATAACGTCATCTGAATTATTAACCACTATTTCAGCATTGAATACAAAAATGAAAGTGAGTGTGTAATTGTGATTTAAAAAATATGTACATGCGAAACGTAAATATTTAATTTGTATTGCACTGAAATTTAACAAAGTCGTCTGTATCAATTCAAAATATTCAATATCATTTACCTTCCAATAATCTCTGAATAAGATTGTCGATATTCAACTCTGAATCGGCCATCTTTTTGTATGTACTGTTGTAATTAATGACATACAGTGATATCCATATAATTAAAGCACTATTTTTACACTTATATTACTATTTAATCCTTAAATTTATAATTCACATTTATTCAATGTCATTATTATATATTAACTAGCCGAATGAATTAAATAAAGCTTTCACCCGGACTGCCGTCAACCATCTAATAGTTACAGTTGTGCCAACAAAGTAACGATTACAAAAACGCGGACAGAACCAACTTTCAAATGACTGAAGCGCACTATCACCTGTGTCTAATGAAAGCTAATGGAAAATTAATATATAATGTATACAAAATTAACTGAACTATAAATAACTCTCTTGACTTAAATCATTGACTTGTGTGTTACGTTACGTGTAAACTCGATTAAAATACAAATTCTCGATGCTGAACGACCGTACGAAAATTTTATTTATTTCTTCTATGAAAAATCATACAAAATTATGCAACGATAAAAAAAATCAGTTCAATTGAGAAATATGTTCTTCTGACCATTAGCAATGATTCGACACGAGTTAATAGTTAAATGCAATTATATACTATCAATAGATATTTTTGTTATATACTGGAATCGACCTTAGTACCTAATTAAATTGTATTTCTCTTATCAAATTATTTAATTAATTATTTCTGATTACGTTCTTTATTTTTGAATGATAATAAAAAAAAACATTGATATTATTTTTTATCTGATATATCATAGAAATAATTTTAAAACATATATTTTTTTAAAATTAACTCCATTTAGCACTAACATAAGTCAGCTGCACTTGTTTAAACTTACTATTATTTAAAAAAAATGTTTAAATATCATATTTCAATTATACCATACTTATCAGTTTTATATCTTAAATTTTTTCAAAATTAATAATAATCTATTAAAAAATAAAAATTTTATTAAAAAACATTAAACACAATTATCTTGAATAATGGGCTTTTAATCAAATGCTAACAAAATCTGCAAATTTAGACAATTTTATTTCAAATTATAAATTATTAAACACGTCTATTTTGATGACAAATTAGTCACAATGCAAAAATTTATAATAAACATATTAATATCAACAATGTTGTTTATTACAATAATATATTATAAACTTAAATTTATAATACATAAATATAATCACATTTGAATATTATTTTGTATACAATAAAAAAATAAAATTTTCATTTTTAATAAATGTTCATACACAAGTTCAAAATGTATATATATATATATTCCACACATACACAACATATATAAGAAAAAGCTTTGAAAATAATACACTTTTAATAAATCTAATAAAAAATTAAAGTTCATTTACCTATACCTAAACATGAAATATATAAACGTAAATTATTTAATATGAAATAATGTTCCTTAGAAATTAAAGGCAACCGATTAAAATTTTAATAAACTTAGTATAATCACAAAAAATTCACAGAATACATTTTATAAGTAATCTTTATAAATTCAGCAAAGTTCTAGTAAATTAATGTTGGA
The DNA here is from genome assembly GCA_029203775.1 of Neoneuromus ignobilis. Classification (NCBI taxonomy): domain Eukaryota; kingdom Metazoa; phylum Arthropoda; class Insecta; order Megaloptera; family Corydalidae; genus Neoneuromus; species Neoneuromus ignobilis. Next base: position 57,196,567 of record CP092088.1, on the reverse strand, counting down.
AGAACTTTGATAGACAACTTATAGAAATAACATTATAAATTTTATTTAAACTTAACAATAAACAAAATAGACTATTTAAGCAAAATTATATATATTTTTTTTAATTACTGCTAACAATATGAACAATTGTAGATATAATTTTCTTGCCTTCATCATGATTCAATAGATTTAAACATGGATCCTTGATTTTTTCTTCCAAAAGTTTAATAAGTTCTAAACGAATTGTTTTCACCATTTCAGCAATCTAAATTTAAATGTAATTATACATTACTATTTTACTTTATGGTTTGTTTCATACAAACCTCATGTGTTTCTGTTTGAAACATAATCCATCCATCTTCTAATGATAAAACAGGAACGCCAGAGTGTCTTTCAATTACAAGTTCACATCCTGAAAATAAGGCTAATGGAAGAATCGGCACCATGCATGTATCTCGGACAAAGACCCGGCTGGTTTTTATTTTTTCTTGGTAAACTAGATACGGACTAGGAAAATGACCTACAGATGCATTTACTGAAGATGGATGAACATGTACCTGAACAATTCACACAAATTATATCATTCATTTCTAATAAATGAATCAATGATGTAGTTTTATATTTACATAGCCGTCCTGTTTTGTTTTAAATTTCAATTCTTCAGGTTTTGGTTGACGTGGAATAGCACCAGTTATACTTTTATGAAATGATTTCTCTGGTGTTAAAACTTTTACAACATTTGGATAAAGTGCGGCACATAAAATGGCTGCTAATAATCTGCTATTTTCACCATTTGAATTCATCTAAAATTAAATAATGGGAGACACGGTTTTTATATAAACACATGGATTTTTTTTTACCTGAGATCCTGTAATTGCTAATATTTTATCTTGACCCATTTTTCTAGGTATTCTTAAATCACAAGGTACAAAACCTATACTAACTAATAATTCTAATAGTTGGTGTTTAATATCTGATAAAGTTAATAAAGTTTTTCCAGATAAATAATTTTCTTGAGCAAAGACAAATGCCCCGGCAGTGGTTCGGCTTAAGATTTCTTGCCATTTCTATAAAAGACCACTTTTTAATGATTTTATTCACGTAATAAAAAAAGATCATAATTCACCTTGTAGGCTTTTAATACAGTCAATTGATCACTGTTCGCTATAGCAAATTCTCTTTTTTTTGCATCAGCTTGTTTCTTCTGCGAGAATGGTACAACAAAAGGAGACTTATAACTAAGACATGCAGCCATCGTAAGTGATGCATCTACACAACAGAATATTGCACCGAAAAGCATCAGTTTACCTATCCGCACATCAACTGGCAATGCTGCCAAATGATGTCCAAGTGGAGTTAGATTTAATTCATGATCAAGAGCGCCGACATCTTGAAGTCTTAAGAGAGCTGAATCAATATTTTCTACTACAGGTGGTTCTATAGTTTTTGCTATATGTAAAATATAAAGAAAACGTTCATATATCTTTTGTATGATTTAGTTCACATTTTATTAAAATACAATAAAAACATACCTAAAACTTGATGTACAGATTTATTCTTGAAATTTGGTAATATTCTAATTCTAAGAAGTAGTTGTTCCAAAGGTACTCTATGCAATTCAGGCACTGGCTGAGATAATAAATGATTTTTAAATCTATGACTTGTAAATAAATGTACACATACTCCCGGCATCACACGACCAGCACGACCTTTTCGTTGCAACGCATTTGCACGAGAAACCCATACAAGTTCCAAACTTTCCATATTACGATTACTATCAAATCGTTTTTCTTTCATTTTACCACAATCAATCACAAATATGCAATCGTCAATTGTTATCGATGTTTCTGCTATATTTGTTGATAAAACAATTTTACGAGCACCATTTTTAGGTTTCCTGTTGATGATTACATTCAAGTAAATATATTTGATTCTAATTAATATATTAATAAATATTTTTTTTTACCTAAAAACTGCAGTCTGTTCTTCACTAGTAAGTGTTGAATGTAATGGTACAAGAACATATTTATTATTTCTTATACCAAATTCAGGATGATCTTTTAACTGATCATGTAAAGAAGTTATTTCTGATATCCCTGGTAAAAAAATTAATATGGACCCTTCTCTAGGATAATCATGTTCTCCAGAAACAATCCATGTTAAAACAGTTTCAATTAAATCAAGATTTACTTTTTCACAATCCATTAGATATAAATTTTTATATGTGCGTCTACTGTAACCTTTGCAAAAGAAAAAAAAACTTGAATTATTTACATACGCTATTACTTTATTTTTATATTTATTGCAAAAATGTTTTATTTTATACCTTGATATCTAGCCATTATTTGTGCAATTGTCAAATTTTCATCCTTTATAACTGGTTTTGGAATATTGCTTGCAGCCACTATTTCACTAGATTCTAATTCAGATTCTAAATTATCATTTAATTGTTTTACTCTCCGTGCAAATTGACAATTTTCTTCAAGAATAAAATTTGTAATTTCTAAAATATCTTCAAGAAAAATTTGTTCAACAGGGAAAGTTCTTCCGGGTATTTCCAACATTGGAATTTTTCCAAAATATTCAGAAAACAATTGGGCATTCATTGTGGCACTCATAAGTATTATTTTAAGATCAGGTCGTAATGGAAGCAAATCACGAAGAATTAATAGTAAAAAATCACTAAAAATTGGAAATTTTAAAAACTTTCATATAAAAAATACCAATTTATTTTATGTGAATCAAGTTTAAAATTACCTTTCTTCACTTCGTTCATGGACTTCATCAACAATAATATGTGATACAGAGTTTAAATAAGGATCACTTTCAAGCCTTCTAAGTAAAATACCAGTTGTACAAAAAGTTAATCTTGTAGAGATTGAAACTTTTGTTTCAAGTCGAATTTGATAGCCTACAGTATTACCAACATTTTCAATTCTTTCTTCAGCTACTCTTTCCGCTACACCTATTGCTGAAAGTCTTCTAGGTTGAGTACAAATGATATCAATATGACTTTTACTATTTTTTCTGTTTAACAACCAATCATCTAATAAAAACTGTGGCACTTGGGTACTTTTACCACAGCCAGTTTCACCACTAATAACAACAACTTGTGATTTTTGAATAGTAGTTAAGATATCTTGCATCTGTTTCCAAGCAGGAAGTTGTCGTCTTGTTTCTAAAAATTTCTGATATTTTGAATTCTTTTGTTTATCAAAAAATTTATTTGTTATATTGTCATCTTCTTTCGAGAGTTGATCAGAACTTATTTCACTTTTATTATCTTTATATGTTATGCCTTTCATATAATGTGAAGGTAATTTTTTTAATAAGGTGTTATGAGATTTTTCTTCGATGGGGAAAAGCATTTCAGTTTCATCAATAAATCGAACTTTAGTCGTAGTTAAATAATTCTTCATTTCGTCTTCGTTATTTAAAAGTTCACATATCGAATATACAGACACGATACCGTCTTTAGCGAGGTTAATCGCTTCGTTTATCAACAACTTACATATATGTAAGCATATAAGTTTAGGTATCGAAGGAAAATTCGTCGTGAGTAATATAACGGGCGGTTCGTACGGATACGTACTATTATCAGGAAACCTAATTTCTAAATTAAATAAATAGTTTTCCGTAAAGTCTTTCAATACTTTTTCAGGTACTTGGACTTCATGCGAATATCTACATTTAATACCGAATTTGCAGCTACCTTTTAGGAAATTTCGACATTTTTCAGTCTTTTTATTATTATTATTACTATTTTTATTTACATGGGTAGGTAGTTTCTTATTAGAGTACATATTCACTAAGTAAACAAGTTTAAAATTCAAATTCCATACCAAATTTGTAATTTTTTCTTCAAAAACATCTCCATATATTGATTCTAAGACACCTTTTTCATCATTTCGTTGTCCCAATAGCTCTTCCTTTGTTATATTTTGTTCAAGCTGTGTTGTTTTATCACTATCTAAATTAAAATATTTTTCATACAGTAACTGTAAAGCTTTATCTGTTTCACCATTTGTAGCATTCAGAGCTTCTATACAATGGTTTTTATGGAAGCCATAGCTAGTAAATAAAAAAATTGCAAATTATATAAATTCAATCGAATATCAAAAAACTTACTTCTCTAATTTCATTAACGCATATAATCTAAATTTATCTTCGACAGTCTGTTCAGTACGATTATCTTGGGAATAATCACAACCGCCTCTAACGACAAGATTACCTCGTTCTATCCAAAACCGATTTCCTAAATTAGACCTTTTTTCTTTATATGTCGATGCATCCAATAACGTAAAACTCTACAACACTCATACGAATCAATCGAAACGCTCGTCGATTATTTAAAAACCACTTACCGGCCCGTGGATATACTTCAAAGTATCCATTATAGTTTTCTGTGAGGTTTCATTTAAATACAATGTTTGTAATTCTACTTTAACAGGAGTTTTGGGGACTGGCTTATTTGGAACACTAAAAAAGGTAAGGTTACGTATGATGAAAATACACATTTTGAATAATTTTTACGGAAATATATTTAATACCTAATTTTTGGACTTGCGACTTCGCGTAAAAAAAAGTCATTAGCCAATATACTATCTTCAGAATTCATTGTGAAAAGAATTAAAGTAAAAACATGCAAAAAATAAAATTACACAAGCACATGTAATCTAATGACGTTTAAAGTTTCATAAGAAACAGTGTTGTTCAATAAGTGGCCTATATTTTAGGAAATTTCTATTTCATTTCATTCTTTTATTCTGATTAATCAATCTACAGTAATGCCCCAATATACATTCTTCCGATTACTCTTTCGATTTGTGTCATAGAAAAATTTAAAACCAAGAATTGAATTATATTATAAATATTTCTTTCGATTAACGTCCCCAAAAATTCTTTTTGTTCTGTGATTCCCCGAATTCATAAGTATATTACGCTCATATATGACGATCTGATGTGTAATACCAACTAAAATATAATTAATTCAATATTAAGCAAGCAATAGAAAATATTAGAAAAACCTGGGAAGAAGTTTTAGATTCAATAATCCAAAAAATATGGTCCAACGACAATAATGTAGATAATTTTAAATAATTACAATGACAAATTGTAGATTTAGCTCATCATATTGTATTTTCAAATGTTGATGAATTAAATGTAATGAATACTTAAATGAGCGTAAGGAATCATTAACTAATAAAAAACATTTAATTTTTGGACTCTGTTCCACGCAAAATGTCAAAATTGAGGAAAAGAATGCATACACTAGAAATGAAACAGAAGACTTACAATTTCCATTACGGAAATTATCAAAAGCACTTAATTATACAGATTAAGATATTGACATCTTTAAAGAATATAATAAAGACACACAGATATTCGAGTCAATATGGTACTTCAGTAGTAATATGAGATATTGTACTATAAGGAACTTTATGCAAAGAAAAAAATGAACTTAGTGCTGAAGCAGATGGAATCATTTTTCAAGCCAATTTCTGAAAAAATATCTGCAGAGTCCTATACAAATCGAAATCAAATTATTATTATTCAGAAGTTTGGACCATTTCAAACTACAAATTGTAAATGAGAAATTATTTAATCAGATAATGATATCTTTGAAGATTAATATATAACACATCATAACACGAAAATATTTTCCTATGAGTTTGAAGGCTTTATGTAGATATTAATTTTAAGTGTATATACATATATAGATACATTTATACTTATAAAATAATTTAAAAACATAAAAATAAATGTTAGAAATTCGTAACTAAAAAAGAGGATTTTTTTCTTAATTATTTCTATTTTATAGCTTTTATTTCTGTGATGCTTTTCAACGTATTTCAAGGGATTATTGTATACATTAATAATTTAAAAATAATCATTTTTGTATTATTGATAAATAATTTTAACAAAAAAATAGTATGCTATATAAACAGCAATTAAAAAATATGTTTAATTAATAAACAGATACAACTGTGCAATTTTAAATTTGTAACTGAAATTACATTTTAACAAAAATTAATCTGTTATTCACTTTACTGACTAAAATTAAAAATAGACGTGCAGCAATTGAATCGTATTTTTTAATGGCTTTAAACAACTTGAATTTTTCAATAAAACGAAAACAGTCATGAAAATAAATTCAAACAGTCATAACAATTACATTTTCTACAAATATTCGAATTTTATCAATTTTTAAACAATATACATTCCAATTTTTAAAATTAAAATTTAAATAAGGTTCAATAATAGACCAATCTAAATAAAACTGAAGAATAATAAAAGTTAGTAAGCAATAAATGTATATCTAAATCCTTCAATCTTATTTGGGCTAACCTATTTAAAATAATAATACATATCATTTTTCAAATTATTAAAATTATTTCTATATTTATAATACTTCAAGAACACATCAAATCATTGAACTCTTATATGTAATTCTTGTATTAACACAATTCAAATATATTTTTTTTACATGCAAATTGATGCAAAAAATATTTATATACATTTAAATAACAATGCAATGCCACAATGTTTAACTCCAGTTACCTTTACAGAAAAAATATTTGACTGTTATGATTGATAAATAAGTTTTGTTTGATTAAAATTTATTGAGAATTTGGATGAATGAGGGACAATTTATTATTCGAATTGGAATAATTTAGAAAATTCCTCTAACCAGTATTTGATTGACAGAAGATATAAATGTATCATTAATCCCTTTCTATCCATTGTTGGATAAAAATCACTCTCAATTTCATTTCACCTACTTTTTGTGTAGAGAGGGGAAGAAATTATTTATATATATATATATATATATATATATATATATATATATATATATATACTTATTTAAATTTTCGTGTTTTTTTTTTTATTAAAAGTGTTTTTTGAAATTCAATTGAATTATAATTCAATCTTTTTTCAAATCAAACTCAATATTAAAACATATTAAAAATATTTTCAGTACTTATAGAATTTAATAAGTATTAATTTGTAAAAATCGATATTACAATTTTTCGCTAATCATGTATGGAAAGAATAAATAAGTAAAAATAATATTACAAAATAAATATATGGACGTTACAGATAACATATTATCAAAGACATTCAAGAATAAATATTTGATCAGCTATTAATATACAAATACATACATATATATATATATATATATATATATATATATATGTATGTATGTATGTATGTATATATGTATATATACACATATATAAAACACAAAAACGGTAAATGTGTAAATTAAATTATATTCTTTATTGACGTGACGGATACACACGATTTTGATCATATGATGAGATGATGTTTTGATTGTTTAACGAAAATGTATAACATTTCAAAAATACATATATACATACATATATATATATATATATATATATATATATATATATATATATATATAATCATGAGCGTTTGTAGAAAAAAAAAGAAAGTATTTCTAACAAATGTTCTGAGTGAAATGAAATGAAAAAAGGCCAATGAAAGAAATCTGTACAGATATTGACGAAGAAAATTATTTTCAACGGATATTGAGAAATGAAATAGGAAAAAGAAAATTAATTTTCGTGATTACAGCCATAGAGAAATATTCTGAAAATGCAAATAAATCGATAGATAATATAGTTTTTTATGTTTTTGTGAATTTAAAAAATATTATCTTACTTAAATCAATATAAATCGGATTTTTTATTATATATTTTAAATATTATTTTATTTAAAAACTAGTTTTAAAAAATAGAACTTAATACGTATTTACACATATAACATAATATATATATATATATATATATATATATATATATATATATATATATTGGTGTTTTTAAGCATGATAGAATTTTAAATTAAATTCTTATTGAAAGTTCTATCTAATTTAAAAAAAAAAAAATCTTATATATATATGTATATATATATATATATATATATATATATATATATATACATAAAGAGAATCGATTTATCTTCGACAAATTAAAAAAAAAAACACTGGAAAAAGATTTAAAAAAATCATACAAAAAGCTTCTAAATAATAAATGGTAGTCTAAATGAGTCTGAAAGAGAGTAAAGAATAGTAAGCAGATAAATGTTTATCTAAATTCTTTAGTCTCATTTGGGCTACTCTATATTTATGAAATGAAGAGAAAGTAATATGCATAATTCAAATATTTTTATTTATTTTTTTCAGATGTGAACAAAAATATAAATTTTATGTTTTTTTAACAGATGTGAAAAAATAAAGAAAGTAATATATTTTTTTATTTACAATAACTCTGCAAAATTTAAATGTAGATAAATTGATATAAGAAGAGAGTTTTTGGAACCTTTTTATACATTGAAAATAGACTAATTCAAATCAATAAAAATGATAAAATTAATTGCATATATTACACATTATTTTATTCAAAACCAATATCAAAAAATATGTAAGAAAGTAAACAACTAGGTAAATAAAAAATTAGATTTTTAAAATACACATACACGTATCTATTTATATACATATACATATACATATATATATATATATATATATATATATATATATATATATATATATATATATAAAATCATTCTAGTTCTACCTACTTAAAACCTTCCAGTTTTTTATTTAATATCTAATTAGGTTTGCTAATTAATTTTTGACTGACATTACGTTAATTTTCTATAACTATTATAATTTATCAATTTGATTAAAATTTTTCCTGATTAACTGAAACTGAATTAAAACATTTTAAAAACATTCAAAATTAATAAACACTCAATTTGCTGCAAAGTAATAATTATTTTTGATTCAAAGAATTAATTTACTTATTATAAATTATGTATGACAATGTTATTTTGCTAGACGATAATTATTTTCAAAAATAATTCATGACATTATTTATTAAGAATTTGAATTTCTTTGAAATTATATTTGTTTTTACAAGAGTGTAATTTCAATTTTTATATGCATATATATATATATATATATATATATATATATATATATATATATATATATAAATATGTGTGTGTGTAAAATTATGTAAGTTTATGTAAATGTATGTATAAACGTTTAAAAATTACATATACATGTAAAGAGAATTCTAATTTCCTGAATATGTTGACATAACTAATATAATTACAGTGAAATCGTTCTATAATTACAATCTAAAATAGAATACAGTCGTTTTCGCTGTCAGAATTCGAAATGGGAGCATTCAATAATATCCGATTTCATAAATTATTAATGGAGGACAACCACTTGAAAATTAACAGACTGCGAGTCTTTTTTATACAATAAATCTTTTAACCAATGCGAAACTCGTTTCTGTTTGATTTAGTCGCACATATCGCCTACAATAATACGAAAAAAATCTTTACATACGGTTTATTTATATTTATGTATGCGTGTATGTCCATTAATATATACTTCTATATAAATAATTCACATAGAAATGAATAACATGTTTACTTCATGTACAGTTTCATAGAGAAGAAAATGTGAAGTACATGTAACGGAAAATCACAAATGAAACAATTACTTTATAAATATTTATTTAATGTTTATATTATTTTAATTAAAAATGATTTAGTTATTTCCATACAAAGAATAACAATAAACGATATCAATAATATTATATTCTATAATAATTGTGATGTACATAGTCGATTGTACGCAGTACCTTCAACATATTGACAAATATAATTTGTAAAAAATTAACTTATTTGAAATTATATTTGTATCATTGTCAACTCAATGTCTTTAATGTTTACAGAATTATGGTTCGACTGATTATTTTGTGTATATTGGTGATTTGCAAATATATTAAATGCAATGGAATTGATAAATAAATCTTGGTTAAAATACATTTTTTTATTATATACATACATACATATATATATATATATATATATATATATATATATATATATATATATATATATGTATGTGTGTGTGTGTGTGTGTATGTGTGTGTGTATCTATGGATACTAAAAAGACATTTTAAAATTAATTGCTCTAGTAAAATAATAAGAGTTTAATTTTTTAAAATATTGAATTTGATGCAAATTGAATTAATTAACAGAAAATAATTTATAAAATAAAATTAAAAGATAATACAGTTCATAAAAAAATATATTTTAAGGTTCTGTTAGGGTTTTTATAAATTTTATCATTCTAAAAGAAAAGAAAATTTTATAAAAATTCTGAATGATTCTAAAAACAACTATTTTTTGATTTTATATATATATATATATATATATATATATATATATATATATATATATATCCTAAAGATAATTTAAAATGATTATTTCTAAAAAAAATGATAGAAGAGTTCAATTTTGGGAAAAATTAAATATCAAAAAATAATTTATGAAATTAAACCAAAAGTTAATACACTGTGTACACAAAAAACAACATATTTTAAATACTCTATTAGGATTTTTACAAATGTTATTACTAAAGAATACTTCTAATGGAACATTTTATAAAAATACTGAACGATTTAAAAACAACAATTTTTTGATTATATTAGGTTGGCAACAAATCTTATTACTAAAGAATGGTCTTTTGAATTTGGAGCTATGTATAAAAATACTGAACGATTTAAAAACAACAATTTTTTGATTTTATATATATATATATATATATATATATCCTAAAGACATTTTAAAATGTTTTTTTTTAATAAAATGATAGAAAAGTTCAATTTTTTTGAGAAATAAAATTTGGCGCAAATTAAATTAATTAACAAAAAATAATTTATAAAATTAAATCAAAAATCAATATACTGTGTAAGAGATAAATATATTCTTATTACTCTGTTTTAGTTTTTTAACAATGTTATCACTATAAAAAATTTCTAAACTGAAAATTTTATAAAAATGGTAAATGGTTCAAAAAGAACTATTTTTTTGATTATATATATATTTATATATATATATATATATATACATATATATCCTGAAGATATTAAAAACTGTTTTTTTCTAATAAAAAGACAAGAGTTTAATTTTTTGAAAAATAATATTTGGTACAAATTAAATTAGTTAACAAAAAATAGTTTATAAAATTAAATCAAAAGTTAATACACTGTGTGCAAAAAAAATTCTATTTGAATTTTAAAAATGTTATCAATATAAAAAAATAAACTGAATTTTTTTCAAAAACTTTTAACGGTTTAATAAACAACTATTGTTTTTTTTTCCTACAGAATTTATGAATTTATTTTTTCATGGAAATGAAAAAAAATACATTAAAACTAGTACTAAGCAATGAAAAAAATTATTCGTATGATTTAATTTGTTAAAAACGTGTTAATAAAAACGATATATAAAATAAACGATTATTGATAAATAAATAATATATAAATGAATTACAATTATTGTTTTTCATCCTTTTTGCTTTTGTAAGAAATGAAGTATATATTTCATTAGTAATAAACATATTTGGGGTTTACTTTTATTTCATATATATATATATATATATATATATATATATATATATATATATATATATATATATATATATATGGTGACCAAAATAAGACTGAAGAATATTAAAAAATAGTAAAAAAATCCACTTCAGTCGATCCACTGCTTTCCTCTTCCATTCCGTTAGCAAATTTCTTTATTTCCCTATTTCATGATTATCCATATATCCATGGATAACTATATCTCTGTATCCATGAGTATTTCCTGGAGCTTTCTTATATAGGTTGTTTTTTAAGCATAATAGAATTTTAAATTGAATCAAGAGTGTTTTTACATTATGTTTTTTACATTATATTTTCAATTTAAAGTTCTATCACGCTCAAAAAAACACTCTATATATTTAGGTTCTCAATCAATAATTTTCCTTCTTAAACTGTGATTTGTTTTTCTTGGTATATAATTTCCTATTTTCATTTCAAATTTTTCACTTTTGACATAACATAAGTAACTTTTTTTCTCTGATCTGTATTTACATATATATATATATATATATATATATATATATATATATATAATATTACTATATATAATATAATTTACAATCGCATTTACAAAATTGCAGATAATTATCTGAATATATATATATATATATATACACATATTTAATTGTCCCCTCAATTGACGTATAAACAATACCCAAATCTCTTAAAACATTTTTTAAAAAAATTAGACTGATAACAAACTGTGTCATATCAATTGTCTATTAAATTCAATAAGTTCATTATTTGTTAATTAAAAGATTATTTAATCTCATGAACGAAAAAAATGTCATTATCAAAGAGAAAGTAACAATATTATTTTTTTCATTCCAAGGATTCAATGATATATAGTTGATTTCAATCAATATTCAGCGACTCGCGTTTCCTTATTATTGAGAAATATTTATTTTGGTACACTTATGCCTGAAAATGGCAATAATACTTGTTCTCTTTACACATAAACTGTTATGAAAACATGTATAGCTATGTTAACAAGGACGGTGTGCCTTTTTTTAATTGAAAAGGTCTGTAAATATTGAACTATACGTAAATATCAAACAATATATTTATTATGAGACGGTGTTGCTGTCGGGATATAACTAAAATTGTATGAGTGAACTGTAATCGAAGTTTCAAGTACTGTTCAAATATTAAACACTTTTCGACATTATGGGAGATGTTTGAGATTATTTTCCTAGTTGGGAAATTGAGCATAGTTCAGTTTTAAGTGTTTGAGGAAATATTTTATATTGATTACATATCTATATATATATATATATATATATAGCGTTATCCAAATGTGACTCCTAGATTTGTGTTATTTAAAAAGAAAAGAAATAAAACACATATTTCCCTATACACATGTTTCATTTTAATTAAACACAAATCTAGGCGTCACATTTGGATGATCATATATATATATATATATATATATATATATAAAGTTGTATCAGTGTAAAAAAATTATATCTATAAAAAATAGATATAGAATTTATTAAATAAATATAGACATTTACTACACTGCACCATAGAATTTTCTTGGAATTTGATTTCATAAAAAGGAGCACATATTTTTATTACAAAAATAATTTATTAGATGTTGTAATTTAATTACAAAAATTTATATATTTTTAAAAAATATTTCTTAAAGTCTATACCGAATTATGTTGAATGATAGTGAATTAAAACTAATTAAGTATAAATATTGTTTTATTTGAGTAAATATCGACATTGCTATTCTGAAAAAAAACTGTAAATATAATCCCTGAAACATAACAAAATTGTAACAAATTACACTTATCATAAATGCAGCGCCCATGTTTCGTAATGTAACCTAGATATTACAAAAATTCGATCATATTATTTTCAACATCATATATATATATATATATATATATATATATATATATATATATATGTAATAAATACGTATTTAAATTATTACCTCAATTTTTTGTGTTAACAAAGATAATTATTTATCTGTCAATGATATATACAATAGTAACAAAAAAATTAACAAAGAATTTTATGTTTCAATAACAACAAATTTTAAATGTTTAATATGAGTCAATAAATTTGAATATTGTAATTTCTTTCGAATAAAAAAACTAATTTATTATTCTTAATAAAAATGGTACACAACATTGAAGCCATTGAAGGCTATATGTCAAAATTATTCAAATAAATCATTGAAAATATTTCGGTATCAAAATCATACGATATTATTCATATATATTATTATAAATTAGGATAATTAGAATTTTTTGTTTATAAAAAAAGTCAAGAGGAACCCAATTTATTTTTTTTAATGAATATTCTTTGTATAGATACACATACACACACACGTGTGAGTGTGTGAATGTCAAAAATAAATTATCTGAAATTTTTTGTAAGAAACATTTCAATATAATATTGGATGGATACTTTTATAAACTTGTTCTTTTACAAGTTACTTAAAATTAGTTTTATATATTAATTGATTTAGAACATTAACCAGTCTAAAAAAACATGCATTAATATATATAAAATTTATAGAAAAAATTACAAACGTTCAAAAAACAATATTATTCGAGTTAAGAAAGTGTTTATAAAAAATAACAGTCAATTTTAATATTATTCATATAATAAATTAAATATGGAGCTTGATTTTTATAACCATATATAAATTTTTATATATTGTCATAAATATATATATATATATATATATATATATATATATATAATTTAATTATGAATCAAAAAATTTAAAAATGCTCAGGGGAGAAATTTATGAATAGATAGGATAGAAAAATGAGAATATTCGTTGATTTGGAATGCAAAAAAAGGGTTGATTAGTGAAATTGGAAAATTTTGAGAGAGGTTTTTATCCAACAGTGAAGAGAGAAAAATAACTGCTGTTGATATATATATATATATATATATATATATATATATATATATATATATATATATATTGATTAATTGATTATTTATAATTAATATAAATATCACAAATTAAGATATTACATTTTCATTTCATACTTACTTATCATTATATTCAATTTAAGTATAGGATGTTTGTTAAGAGTGATAGCACTTTAAATTGAATCCCTATTAAAAATTCTATTTAACCTAAAAAACATCTTTATATATACATGTGTGTGTATGTGTATATAAAGGTAAGATAAAGAATAGTTTTTTTTAGATTAGATAGAACTTTCAATAAGAATTCGATTTAATGCTTTATCACACTTTAAAAAACATATTATATAAAACATTAATTTCTCAGAATATCTTAAATCCGCTATTGCTCCATTTAATAATTAAAATATTCTTAATTTTACTCCTTTTCTAAGTAGATATATTTTTTTTTAATTTTCATAGAGTGAAATAAATATTTTCATTGTTAAGCAATCGATTTATTTACTTTTTTAGACATTAAACTTCCAATAATAAAAAAAATACAAATTATCTCATTTAAACAATCTCCATAAAAAATTGAGATTATTTAACTGAGATATGAAAATTCATAAACATATTAAATTGTAAAAATCTTACAATTGATTATTCTGAAAAAAATCTATAACTTTTTTCTGCTCGAAGAAATTAAAATTGTCTAAAAATACAAATACATTAAAATTATGTTCTTCTCTCTCTTCCCCCCTCTCTCTCTATTTATATACATATATATTATTCCTTTTTCCAGAAAAGAAAAAATATAGGGTCATCCAAATATGATGCCTTTGTGTTTTATTAAAAAGAAACTATAAACACGATTCTTTTTAATAAAACACAAATCTAGGCTTCACATTTGGATATTTTTTTATTTTTTCTTTTCATTTCTCAAAAAATATAAACAGATAGAAATTATTTTTATTACATTTTTAGTTTATGTATTTTATTAATTAAAAAAATATATGAAAATCAAAACATATTATGTAATAATATTTTTTCTATTTTACATTCTGATTTATTTGTGCCAATTTGAATCATTAATTTTTATATGAACCAATCATATATTTCAACGCTATAAGATTTTATAATTAATAAAATTTTGTGATATTACGATGACTGATTGTGTAAAGATTAAAATTTGAACGTTTTGTTAAAAATAAATATTAAATAAATCATTTTGATACACTATTCCCATTATGTTTTATTTAAACAAATTAATAAGATCAACAAGCATGACTGGAAATCAATATGATAAAATTAAAGTAATGTTATTGTTTGCTCCGTATTTTTTTAGATATGATAATAAGTTTTATATACAGTGTACTTAACAATTATTAAGAAAAACGTTGTTTCTAAATAAACCTTAATATGTCATAGATATATTTGTAATATATATTTTTTAACTGACGTATAATAAACCGTCATCGGTTCAATTTTTTTTTAAATATTTAATACTTGATAAATATGTGTATATGTATGTTTGTGTGTATATTTTTTTTTTGATAAGTCTCCATAAAAATAATTATTGTTCAAATAATTAACTAATTCCTAAATAAAGAAACTATATAATAAAGCAAATAGAATATTTGAGTGCTATAAAAAGTACATTACTGTAATTATTGTAGGAAAAAATGTTCAATTATTTTTTTATAACATCTATTATGAATTAATTACAATTTGAAAAATAATATTTGTAAGTATATATATATATATATATATATATATATGTGGTAGCAATTTTTAAATTTGTAAAAGGAATTCAGACCATGTAATTGAAATAATGTATTTTATAACTCGTATTATTGCATCGTCATTTGGAATTCTCAATACGAACTTGTTTTATACAAGAAAATCAACTTCTGGTCTGTTAATTCTAAAACCGTAGATGTTTTTTGTAAATAAGTCTTTTTTCAATTGAGATTATGTTTTTATGCTACAAACAAACAGTTTTTTTATGTTTTTTATGGAAGCTAAAAATAAATTTGGATGGTGGGATTTACTACTGATTAATTTTTGTTAATGTTTCCCATGAATATTTCATACATATATATATACATACATATATATATATATATATATATATATATATATATATATATATATATATATATAGTAGATGTACAGGTGACCTGTATAAGATTGAAAGATGTAATATGTAAATCCTATTTAAACCTTTTAGTCTCACTCTATACATAGATACATACATACATGTGTGTATATATATATATATATATATAATTTTTTATGGTCTCTCTCTCTCTATGTATATATATATATATATATATATATATGTAGAGAGAGAGAGGGAGAGTTTTACAATAAGAATGTCAAAACTTTGACAGCTGATGGCAGTCATGTTTGTATTTTATTCAAGCTCATTTTGAAATTTCAACTCATAGTTTGGCAAATTAACAGAAGCATTAAAAATAAACATTGGACGTGTAATTCATGAAATTGGACCACAATTATGTGAAAGAATGACTAAAAATTGGACTAAACGAATGCACTATACGTGAAATTGTGTTCCATCATTAATGCCATAAAATATACTTAAAAATAAAACCAATTAATTAAATTTTATTTCCATTTAAACTTTTGAAGTGCTTATTGGAAAATCCTTTATATATTTGTGGAATTTATTTATAAAATTTTGAACACGTATTACATTTATTAAGTAAATATCTATTAAAAAATAATTATATTCATAATTTTTGAAAATGATTTGAGTAAAATACTTATGTGAAATTTATTTAATTGTTATTAGGAATTATTTGATTACAAATGATTTAATGTAATTTATTTTACTAAGATTATAAAATAATACGTTTTTTAATAATAATTGTATACATAAATCTAATAAAGTAAGCTATACATTCACTAAAAAATTTTAACTCTAAGTTTGGATTGTGAAATAAACTTCAAAATATATATTAGAA
The DNA here is from genome assembly GCA_029203775.1 of Neoneuromus ignobilis. NCBI lineage: Eukaryota > Metazoa > Arthropoda > Insecta > Megaloptera > Corydalidae > Neoneuromus > Neoneuromus ignobilis. The sequence continues at coordinate 57,179,235 of CP092088.1, read as the reverse complement.
TAATAACAGATTATTGAATATTTTTATAGAATTTTGTGGTATTACAATTATGTTTCATTTTTGCAAAATTATTAAAATAAGTTTCAGTTAATTTGTTCTTTAGGTAGTTTTGAGAGTATCGAATTCAGCAGACAATCTCAAAGCACTAAATAGGATTTTAATTTTTAAGTTCTTATGGAATATTTTATACATCTCATGGATAAATAAGGAAATTTTATTTTTTTTGAAAAACTAATAGTAATAATCACAGGCACACAAATATATATATATATATATTTGTAAAGAGAAACAAATATTTTTTACTTGAAAATAAAATTAGGCCTGACACAGTAAATATGAAATCAATGGTCGAATAAAAAATCAACATTGAAAATCATAAAACAACATTATGTAAAAATGTTCACAAATAGAAATATAATTTTTTACTGATCTTCCTACATTACAATTCCCGGAAATATTTTTTGATTTTTTTCCGCAATTACCGTATTATCAGTAAACCGAATATGTTTATCTTTATTTTATTTAATTTCGTTACGATATTTTCGATAAGTACATCTCTGTCAGGTTTTTCTGAGTAAAATATCCTTATTAAAAATAATAGATTTACATCTTTCTAACTCAACTCTATTTCTTTATTATTTTAAGTAACTATAAAAACAATTCTATTGAACTATACAATTCTATATAAACAATTCTATATAACTATATAAACAATTCTATTGAATTTAATTGTTTATTAAGAAAAAGATGTTCATAAAACTGTACAGCCTTCGATGATACACTCGATCATTGAACCACTGACCCGCACGTATATCCCAAAAAAATATGAATAGAAAAAAAATTATATGTTTTATTGAATTGCGTATTGATTGAGACCGTGTGATAAAATAAGTATTGGGCGTTACCATGACCGTACTATTGAAATATGTAGGCATATAATCAGACATATAATTTGAATATTATTATTTACCTGGCCGCTCGCCTTACTAGCACGTTTTCGCAATGCTATAGAATAAACATATACAGAGGTGTTGTTTATCATCGGCTCATAAATAATGTACGACCTGAGAAATCCGTACACAGTAATCTGTATTCATGAATGAACCGATTCGAATTTGTATTTAAATTCGTTCGAACGGAGGCAGTTTTTGAATATTTCAACAGTACTTTGTCTTATTTATCTAGATACTCTTAAGTGGCGAATGTCATCCTTACCTAGAAATTATTCGAAGATGTTCAAGGTCATTACAAGTTTGTGGGTTTTAAATTAGATGTACACTTGTTGGAGATAAATACTGATAAGGAAACGAATTCAAATTTTATTATATTAGAAAAATTTAAATTATTTTTCAGTAAAATATAGCTAGTTTTCATATCGAGTTTCTTCTTAACAACATTTTTTTATAATATACAGACATCCAAATGTTATGCTTAGAATTGTGTTTTATTAGAAAGATACATGTGTATAGTTTCTTTTTAATAAAACACAAATCTAGGCGTCAGATTTGGATGAGCCTATATATGGATTGATTTTTCAAATAAGTGTTTCAGAAGTTGAAATGGAAATAAAATAAAAAGTATTTAATTAATTACTTTTTTTAAGCATATTCTATGGAATTAATGATAAAATGTAATTTTACTCATATGACTCTTACTATTTTTGATATAGTACATTCATTTAGTCCAATTTTTAGTCCCTCTTTCACATAATGTAGAGCGAAGTCGTGGTGGTTATTTGAGTAAAATTGTATATCTACTTTAATGCCATCAAATATTCTTAAAAATAAAAGAAATAAATTACTAATTAATTAAATACTTTTTGTTTTATTTCCATTTAAATTTCTGAAGTGCTTATTGGAAAACCCTATATTTGTTTATAAGCAGCTGTATAATACAGAATGGATTTAATGAGACTGAAGGGTAGTAAAAGATAGTAAATGATAATAAATAAGTAAATGCCGGACTAAACTCTTCAGTTTTATTTAGACCACTCTATATTTTACATAAAATATAAATTGAATAGCTCAACAATGAACAATGCAATTGTAACGATTTTTATATAATTATAAATATGAACATTTTTAAAACACAAAAAAATCATTAAAACGTTTAATATTTGGGTTTATTAAAAAAATTGAATGTTATAAAAAAATAATAAGGCTAGAAAAAAAATCTAATGAGTTTTCACAAATCAAGTAATAAATTTTCCAAATTAAATTTATTATAGAATATAAAAAAACAATCTTTTGATTAAAATAATTGTAATTTTTGTATATGTTCATAGTAACTATTATCTAGAAAATTATTAAAATATATACTGATATATATATATATATATATATATATATATATATATATATATATACATTGTCAATAGTTGCTAACATAACCCAATATAAATAAATCAACATAATCGCTTAATTGATAAAGTAATTAAAAGAAGACTATCTAATTACGCCACAACATGAAATATTCCCACAGACACTACTAAATGAAAATACTCAACTATCTTGAATACTATCTGATTAAAAATCCTTTATTGAAGTAATGGAAATTTATAATAACATATTTTTTGCGGTAGTCGCGTTAAGATAACCGGTATTTCAGGGAAAATATTTCATTTTGTTGTTTAAAAGAGATAGTATCGAAAAATCATATCTTTTTGTTACAAAAATGTGATTGAATTGACAAATTAGTCTAAATGTAAACTGATATTTTAGATATAAACTGATTATTGTATTTTTTTTTTGATAATTTCATGTGAAAGAGGAATGTATGTTTTTTGAAAAAATAATAAAACTTTCCAAATATTTTTTTATCGTCAACGATAAAATTGTTATTTAATTATTGTAAGAGTTGTACGTACAATGCAGTTTGCAGTGATTTCTGTTGTTAGGAAATGAATTTATCGTAGAGTATCTTTGACAAACAATGTTCACAAATGCATTTTTTTATTTAATTGAAAGATAAGTGTACAATTTTTATAGTAATAATTAATGTTTATCAATAATTGAAATCATGCTGCATTTTTAATGGAACATTGATTGACCTATATATATATATATATATATATATATATATATATATATATATATATATATATATATAGCGTTTTACAATAAGCGTTTCATAACTTTAAATGAAAATAAAATAAAAAGTATTTAATTAATTAATTATTTATTTATTTTTATTTTTAAACATATTCTATGGTATTCATGATGGAACACTTTATTCATGTGACCACCACGACTTTGCTTGACATAGTACTTTCATTAAGTCTAATTTTGAGTCACTCTTTCACATAATTGTGGTCAAATTTCATGAATTATATAATTACACGTTCAATGTTTATTTTTAATATTTCTGTTGTTTGTGGTATATCAGCATAAACCAATGATTTGACATAATACCACAGAAAATAATCCAATGGAGTTAGATCATATGAACTTGGTGGCCAATTGATGAGTCCATTTCGTAAAATAATGGACTCATTAAACTTTTGTTTCAATAAATCTATTGAAGATTTTATAATTTCTAAACGTTGTTGAAGTATTAAACGTTCTATTTGCCAAACTGTACTGAGTTGAAATGTCAAAATAAGTTTAAAAAATCAATTATAGCTGCCACCAGTTAAAATTCTGACATTCTTATTGGATAACCCTATATATATATATATATATATATATATATATATATATATATATATATATAAATACATATACATATATAATATTTCGAAACGACAAGAAATTATTTAAAAATCAAATTTTATCATAAAAATTAATATTTATTTTAAAAATTATTTAGCAATTTCGTTCAATAAATTTTAACATATTTGCATACTAGTTATTATGCACTTTATATATATATGAGTGTGTGTGTAAATTATTATGAAAAAATAAAAAGTAATTTATAAAAGATCATCTAATAAAATTTAATGTTTAATTTAAGAATGATTTAGTATTTTCATTGAATAAATTTCAATATGTTTTTATATCAATTTCTCTGAATATATATATATATACTTTTAATACATAAATTATATAAGACTATAATTGGCCAAAAAACCTTTAATATCAATATGCTTAAAATAGAAATTCATAAAGAAAAAACCTGAAAGTTTAATGTATGTACAACACAAATCATTATTTATGAAGCTTTGCTTCAGCGATTGCAACGATGTCCGCAATTAATTTTTGTAAATTTTATTCTCTTACAGTACACTTGACGACCTTCGAAAACGAACGCATCTTTTTATAAACAGTGTTACATTAAGGGATATATATATATATATATATATATATATATATATATATATATATATATATATATATATGTATTGAAAACAATTTAACAGGATGTTTAATAAAAAGAAGTATCAAAAAAAATATACATAAAAATGTTCTCATTATATTTTTCACATATAATAAACAGCGATAAAAAGTTTAACCCGTTCGCTACCAGTGCCCCAGGAGAAAAACCGTCACCACAGCCCAGACGTTTTATTATTTAAATATGATACCAAATTTTCATTATTTTTTTGTGATGTATTTATAACGTTTTAAATGATTAAAAATGTAATTATCAGCAGACTAATAATATTCAGTATCTATTTTATTGGTTTTTAACATAACTCTTCTGTTTACGGCACGATTTGGTACAAACAGTTATCATAAACTGATAATGAACACTTGTCACATATTTGTGACGCTGGACACAGGTAATAAATCCGGGTCGTCACATATATGTGACGCTGGTAACGAACAAGTTAATCTGTAAAAGTGCTTTTTGTTCTTAAAAAGATTTTTACATCCACTAAATATCGAAATACTAAGATACAAAGAGTAGATTTTTGATTAAAAGTTTGACTAAGTGGTTAAATCAGGGCTTAAATAATTTAATCTTAAATGAAATATATTTTATATTTGAAAATTTGTTTTTAATAATCAATTCGTTTTATTATGATACATTTTATTAAAAAAATCAATTTTTGGAAAATCTTTTTCATGATATTTTCAATACTAGAGACTGTTGTTTTTTAAGGTAAAATATAGAAAATAGCTTTTTATTATACCTCATAAGTAATGAGTTACAAATTGTTATTCTCTATTTTTTGTTGATTGAAGACAGTTGGTGTGAAACCCATTTACACTTTTTATAAACATTACCAATTTATTCTAAATAACTGTGAATTGATAACCGTGTAAATCCAAATTGTTGTAACAATTCGTCAATTTTGGATCGGACTTAACAAAAGATTTTAAGGTTTCATTAACAAATTTGACTTGTCTTCCATTTCGAGGTGTATTAGAAGATCAATTTCATCTTCAGCATTTTTTGAAACCAACTTTGACATTTATTTTATCACAAGGGAAACAAGTGGAAAATTAATTATGCAAATAGAAAGTTGCATATTGTTCGTGCATAAAACAACAAGACATTGATGTGAAATACCATGCAAATCAGGTAAGGAACATTTCTAAAAATAACTTAGTAGATAAGTGATTGTTTATGGAAATCTCTAATATATATATATATATATATATATATATATATATATATATATATATAATAAAATTAAAATAGTTAAAAATAAGATTAAAGGGTTTAGACATAAATTTACTTACTCACTATCTTTTAATATTCTTTACTATCCTTTACTGTCTTTTAGACCACTCTATATTATAAAATTAATTTCTAAATCAATTCAATTTTCGTTGAATTGATGTTCATATTTATTCAAATTAATCCGGTTCTGTGTGTTTTATAAGTAACACAATTTCAAACAAACAAAAAAGGACGAAAACTAGAAAAATCAAAAACAAAGATTTTTATCTATTTATACTTCATTCAGTTTTAAAAAGTACTGTAGAAAAAACTTGACATTAAAATAAAATCCCGACGAAATTTAGTTACGTAAATATATTCTCAGGAAAAGAACAATCACTTTTTTAACGGAACGAAATTCGACTTTAAAAATGTTTTTGTACGTCAATAATGACGTTTAATAAAAGGACCTTTTTGTTAGTAACAGTCGACTTTATTGAATAAATACGTCAATATTCTCTTATACAGATGATAGATTTCGTTCTTGGCACGTTTTACTTTTTCTATAACTCGCCTTGAATTATTTGTCATAATGTGAGAAAGTATTTTCTGTGATTAAAATGGCAGTGAGATGCAGGAACAGATTTTTGTTAAATTATAAATTTAATATAATTTCGGATACCATTTTTTATTATTCATTGTTTATAGCCATTAATATGAGATAATTTGGTATTCAGTACATTATTATGCTTTGTTATTAATAACAATATTATTGTTTTTATAATTATATAAGATTTCGATTTCAGTTCAACCTTTGTGCATGGCATTCACAGGAATTTTATTTAAAGGAAATTCTAATTTAATCTCAAGTCACTACTGGAGTAAAAATCATAATTTAATTTTTTAGAGAAAATCTATACAAAAAAAATATTTTTCATAAAAATTATAATTTACTACGATACTATGTACATTTAATCGAAATAATACCATATGGTAGTGAGAAATTAATTATTTTGAAATATTTGTAAATTTCGATAAACAAGAAAATTGTTAAAAATCGAATTTTGGCTATTAAAATAATATTTTCTAACAATGAATATTATTTTTACCAGAAAATCATTATTTTTTACTAAAACAATCGATTTATAACAAAAAAGATCGATTTTCAGCGAATTAATTTTTTTTCAATTTTTCACCTCAAAAAAACCACGACCTATAGTATGGAAAATTTCATGAAAATTCGACCTCTTTAAAAATCGAATTTTTTAATATAAAATTATGGATTAGTTATAAAATAATAGGAATCGATAATTAAAATCACGATTTCGAACATAAAACGATTTTTATTTAGAGAAAATTCAAATTTAGTCAATAAGTCATTGCTTCGGTCAAAAATTCACTAATTTATATTTTTGGAGAAAATCTATAAATTTAATTTCTGTTTTTTTACATAAATCACTAAATTAGCACAATATTATGTATATTCAATCGAAATTTCATTACACAGTAGCAAGAAATTATTTATTTTGAAAAATTTGTGAATTTTGAGAAACTAGAAAATTGTTAAAAATCGAATTTTGGCTATAAAAATAATATTTTCTAACAATGAATGTTATTTTTACCAGAAAATCATTATTTTCTACTAAAACAATCGATTTATAACAAAAAAGATCGATTTTCAGCGAATTTAAAATTTTTCAATTTTTGACCTCAAAAAAACCACGACCTATAGTATGGAAAATTTCATGAAAATTCGACCTCTTTAAAAATTGAATTTTTTGATCTAAAATTATGGATTAGTTATAAAATAATAGGAATCGATAATTAAAATCACGATTTCGAACATAAAACGATTTTTATTTAGAGAAAATTCAAATTTAGTCATTAAGTCATTGCTTCGGTCAAAAATTCACTAATTTGTATTTTTGGAGAAAGTCTATAAATTTAATTTCTATTTTTTTACGTAAATTACTAAATTAGCACGATATTATGTATATTCAATCGAAATTTCACCACATAGTAGCAAGAAATTAATTATTTTGAAATATTTGTGAATTTTGAGAAACTAGAAAATTGTTAGATATCGATTTTCGGGTATTAAAATAATATTTTCTAACAATAAATGTTATTTTTAATAGAAAATCATTATTTTTTACTGAAACAATAGATTTATAACAAAAAAGATCGATTTTCAACGAATTTAAAATTTTCCAATTTTTGACCTCAAAAAAACCACGACCTATAGTATGGAAAATTTCATGAAAATTCGACCTCTTTAAAAATCAAATTTTTTGATTTAAAATTATGAATTAGTTATAAAATAATAGGAATCGATAATTAAAATCACGATTTCGAACATAAAACGATTTTTATTTAGAGAAAATTCAAATTTAGTCAATAAGTCATTGCTTCGGTCAAAAATTCACTAATTTATATTTTTGAAGAAAGTCTATGAATTTAATTTCTATTTTTTTACATAAATTACTAAATTAGCACGATATTATGTATATTCAATAAGAAATTTTACCACATAGTAGTAAGAAATTATTTATTTTGAAATATTTGTAAATTTCGATAAACAAGAAAATTATTAAAAATCGAATTCTGGCTACTAAAATAATATTTTCTAATAATGAATGTTATTTTTACCAGAAAATCATTATTTTCTACTAAAACAACCGATTTATAACAAAAAAGATCGATTTTCAGCGAATTTAAAATTTTTCAATTTTTAACCTCAAAAAAACCACGACCTATAGTATGGAAAATTTAATAAAAAATCGACCTCTTCGAAAAAATCAATTTTTTTTATTTAAAATCATAGATTAGGTATGAAATAATGCGAATCGATGATAAAATCATAAATTCTAACACAGAAATAATTTTATTTAGAAAAATGCGCCTAATAAATCACTGTTCTAATCAAAAATTTAAAAATTAAATTTTGCATCCATCTGTTGAAACACATTTCTATTTTTTACAGTAATTATGAATTTCTAATATTGATAAAAAATGGAATCTTTCGATAGATCTAATATATTGGAAAAAATAAGTGATTATACAAAAACTTCAGTATTTATTAAACAAATGTTGAAATTATAAAATTATTTCAAAAATATTCACAAAAAATGAAAAAAATCTATTATATATATATATATATATATAATAAAAAATATAACAATAAAATATTGCGATTTCAATCCCAATAAATGCAATAATACGATTAATTACAAATATAAGATTATATCGAATATAATTAAGGTACTTCAATTTAATACAAACGACCATTATATCATGTGATTTTATGAAAACGTTCAATAGTCACTTATTGTTCACTTTTTTCGTTAGTGCGCATTTTGTTAGCAATATTATCATAATAATAGAACGACGTTGTACAATATCAGCGTATTAATTTTTTTTATTATCAAAAAAATTAATAATAAGTAATTATTGAACTTGTGTATATGATATATACTTCTGATTTATCAAAGATGCTAAATTTCTTAATAAAAAACGAACTAAAATGTAATTTACAATAAATTCAGATATCAATAGAAAACCTAATTAAAGATGTAGAAAGAGACTTTTAAACGTGTTTGAATTATTGATTTCAATATATTATATTTAATCTAAATATGTTAGAACATTTAATCTTAAGAGTGTTAAAATAGAAAAGTTGTCAACTTTTGTACAAGAGATTTTAAATCGAAAAACACGGATTTATTTATCACAAATCTGTTTTGTAATTCTTACTACAATGTTACATTTTAAAATAATACATTTCCTTTCATGTTTTACAATATAATAATGATCCACTGAACTCTTTTACACCAGATAACAAATCAAAACACACTAATTTACTTAACATACAAATAAATCTATGTTGCAAATTTTATTATATTTTTAATCGAAATAAATACAAAGAAAGTTTTTAAAATTATATATTTATACGAACTTATCTACCATTTCCTTCCAGTTTAATTTATTTCTCAACATTTTGTTTTTATTTGCATTGCGAAAGACTGAAATAAATATGAACATTTCGAAACGTAATCCAGTTTTCAATTAAATTAAAAAATTAACTCATGGACAAACATTCATTCAAATAAAAATGCGTATGTTTCTTATACAAGTCTACATTTTATAATTTAATTATTGCTTTAGTTTAATTGTATACTTTCAGTTGTAACTGTTAATTAAATTTTAATAAACATTATATACTTAAATTGATAAAGTGATTAAATTGTATGTAATTGAAAAATATATATTTTTTATATTAAGATTTATATCAATTATTTTTCAATATATATATATATATACAATTATATATTTAATAAAAATAAATCATGAACGATATCTGTGTGTTCTTTACACATATATTGTTATAATAAGTAAAACATACTTGTTAATGTCCTTAGATTAGCACGATATAATCAATTGGTATTCTATATAGTCGAGTACAAAGATTTTCCTTTTCCCCTCCATTTCACGTCTATATCTCATCTATCTGTATCACATATAGAAGAATTGTCAGTATATAAATGCAAGGTATTTTTGACAGTCAGCTAATCGGTCGATTTTCACCAATTGTCTTAAAAAAAGTACATTTCTCTCCGTGTACTCGTTATCGTTCGGATTCTAATTTACTTAAGTGAAAACAGATATCCTTCGTCGATTACAAACTCATTATAAAAACATTTATATCGTTTCGATAGTGCAACAATAAGTGACAACTCTTTTTATTATTTCGAGTGTTTATTTTTTCTCTTAGAAAATACGTACAACTCGTATGGCGATATCCTGAAATATCGTTGAGTGAATTCAAATCGAGAATTTTTTAACCGGTCATGTATACAATAATATTAATACCGAATCAAACAAAATATCGCCGTTAAAAATGTCTAAGACGGGATCATCGTTGTATAGAAAACGTCTCTGTCCGCAACAATACCTCTTGCTCGAAACAACATCCTACAAACGGCCAATCGTCGTCGCTTTCGTCGAAATTATGATGTTGCTCTTGCTCCAGAAAGATTTACCAGAGAACGACAACAATAACGATTGTTACGAGTACGTTATTTGATGATCTGTTCCAATATCACATTTATTGACTGAAATTACGAACGAGCGAAAAAATATACATCGACGGTGTTAAAAAGACTGATTATAACAACAAATAAACATATAAGTGGTAAAAACTCAACAGTGCGTCACAATTTATAACTCCAACGATCGGTTCGATCGTCCATCTTGTTTTCGTATATGTAAAAAAATCGTCCAACGTGAATTTAACTCTTCGGATGACCTTGGAATACGATTAACGTCGTCGTCATTGGTACAGGTTTTTTTTTTAGAGATAGATTGACTAGTTCCCGACTAACTGAATTCACGTTGTCCCTACAATTGGGGCAACGTTTAAATTACACAACCTCTAAATATATATATATATATATATATATCCATGTTGTGTTGCAGGAAATTACAATAATTTGAATAGACTGACTTAATTTAACCGTAATAGCAACACAATTGTTGTTAATTGCTTACTAAGTATCAAATAGAATGTATAATCAGTAATATAATACTTCCAAATTGAAATTAATTGCGATTGAGTCGTTTCTTGTATGACAAGTTTTTCACACAGAAACGGAATTATGTCGATTTTAAATATTTATTAGTGTTTTTCGAACGAAACATTTATTCATAAACACAATTAAAATGAAACAGATGAGATTTGAAATATTTTAAAATCTTGTTTTACTACAAAATTTCGTAATAAAATAATAAAAAAAATGTATTTAGTTAACAATAAATAATGTTTTATTGAAGAAAACAAAAATGTTTTCTTAATTTTATACCCAATTTATATTCATTTAAAAATGAAACAAGATTTATACATAACAAATTGATTTAAAAATTAAATAAAATTGTGAAATTTAAATTTCAAAAATGTTAAAAATGTAATTAACATTTTATTGTTTTTAGATAAACAATAATTTGATTCAAAAAACTTATTATAAAAATTAAAAATGAAAATTAAATCTTTCAAATTTATTTTTTATAATTAATCGTCCAAAAAATTCTTAAAACATAACAACTTTAGTTTTTAAAAATTAGTAGTAAAATTTTTCAAAAACCGTGAAAATAAAATTTAAAAAAATAAAAATCGTATAAAAATAAGTATATAATTTATAAATTTTTGAATATGATGTTTTTAAAAAAGATATATTAGAAACTCATCAAATATTTTCCAAATTAGTTTTCAATAAAAATAGAACAATTAAAAATATTTTTAAATCAGAAGTAATTTAAGAAATTTTTTGCAACAATTAACAAGTTCTTTTAAAAACTTGAAGCATTAAAATAATTAATATAAACATTTCTTTTCAAAAACAAGTTTTTATTAATAATATTAAAAAAACCGTCTTTATTTTATTTATTTTACCTTGAATTAATTTAAAAACAGGTTATAAAAAATTAAACAATAAAAAGATTTAATCAAATGAAGAAAAAAATTTGAAAAATCACTGTACAGTCATACAATATTTCTAGAAATTTAAAATCTTGTTTCAGATTTTGTTAAGAATAGTTATTGAACTTGATTTTTTTTAAAAAACATTAATTTTTATTTTCAAAAATGTTTAATATGAATTATAAAGTAAAATACATTACATTTCTATGCACAGAATATTTAATTAAAAACATAATAAAATCAATTATACACATAAATGATGTCAGTAATTCTATATGATTTTTAAAATATTTATTCTCAATTAGAAATTAAATTTATTAGAATAAAATCAGGTGAAAAGTGAATTTCACTACGTAATAAAATATATGTATATGTAAATAATTAGAAATTAAATGATATTTGAAAAAGATTTGAAAAATATTAAAATTTCTAAAATAAATAAAAATAAATGATAAAAATATCGGCTGAAGACAATTTAAATTCAATTTGCTGTAAATAACTGCATTGTATAAAGTTTATTTTTTTATAAAATTTTCAAAGAATATATATACTATGATTTTATTTCTAAAAATAATAAAATGATATTAAATTTATAAATATAATTTTTTTAATATTTATGATTCAAAAAATTATTTTTTATATACAATAACCCAAATGAGATTCAAGGGTTTAGATATATATTTTTTGTTCACTATTATTTACTATCCTTTAGTCTTATTTGGATCATCCTATATTTTTAAACTATTTTTTTTAAATATTAGTATTTTTTGACTGATTAATTTAAAGAAAATTTATTTGAAATATAAATTAATTTTTTATTAAGTAAAATTATGTCTTAAAAATATAAGTTTATGAATTATTCTGCAATAAAATGATAATTTGACGTTTATTTGAATTTTTAATAAAATTATTGTTTAAATATTCAAGGTTATAAATTAAAAAGAAATATAATTTATAAACAAAAATATTTTTTTCATATTTATAAATAGCATTATTATATTAAAAATATTTTATAAATAGCATATAAAAACGTTATTTAAATTTATATACCTTTTTAATTTTTTTTAAAAATTTCAAACTTGCAATAAATTATTATAAAATTATTATTGTCAAGGATAAGAATTTTTAAAAAATTCTATTACGATGAATTTATAAAATGTATTCTATAAAGTATGAAAAAAATAAAACCTTGAATAATTGTGAATTATTAAAAAAACAGTACTTAGATTTCAAAGAGAATTACTCTTTTCATATTAATTTTTTAAATATACGTATATTTAATAACAATATAAAAAAACACTTAATTATTAAGTAACCAAAAAAAATTATGTCTTTTTTGTTATATATCACAATTCCAAGATTATTTATGAATTGTGTATCTTCTTACATAAGGCACATTAACTGAGTAACAAAATACATACTTTGTTTCATTAGTTCATTGTATCTCGATGTGTCAATTTTAAATATAATTTCAACCCTTCAAAATGTCTACACAAAATAATATAATACATGCATGTTTATTTAACGAATTTAAATTTGCATGCAAAAATTACAAAATTTTTTAGTTACTTAAAACTAAAATTCCAAGTATATTTTTGCAATCATTTGAAAATAGAAAATAATTTTTTTGGAATATTTTTCTACAATATTAAAATTTTTCAAATCTCATACTACCATTTCAAGTAGTTCTAAATTTAAAATATTTTATTAAATGTAATTAATTTCCCTCTCTCTCTCTCTCTTTATATATATATATATATATATATATATATATATATATATATATATAAACACACAAGTACTTATATTAAAATTTAAAAATCACATGAAAATAATAACATTGTGTTCGAAATGCACATTAACGAAAAAGTGAACAATAAATGATTATTGAAAACATGAAATATTTTCATTTTGTAAAAAAACATATTTTTAAATTTTTAAAAAAATGTATTTTTAAAAATATTACATTTCTAAATATTTGTTTTTGAAAGTATAAAGCGACCCAAATGAGATTTAAGGGTTTAGATATACATTTACTTGCTTACTCTCATTTATTATTTTTACTATATTTCAGTTTTATTTGAACCATCCTATATATTACATCACTATTTCTTTTGGAATTGTGACAAATTAACTTTCACACAAACTAACTATCACCAGAATATAACAAAATATTGAAAAAATGTTTAATAGTTATTTATTGTTCACTTTTTTTGTTCATAAGTTGAGACACATTTCGACGGCAATGCAAGTTTATTTGTATGACATATATTATATTTTTAAATTTTGGTAAAAAGTATTTTTTCAAGTGACACCGACAAAAACTATTCAAATATTACAAAAAAATAAATTGTTTCAATCCTTTGTAATAAATTATATATTTTATACAAAAATGAATTAATGAATAACATTTTAACTATTCCATAAATAATTCGTTTTTAAAAAATAATTTACTTTATTATTATTATTTCATTTTGTTGCAATCAGTTTTAGAATTTGATTCAATTTAAAATATCAAGAAACATTAAATTTCACAAAAAATATAAGATTTTTCTTTATAAATTACTTGTAGACGTGACATAAAATTACTGAAAGAATTGTGATATAAAGATTCTAAATCATTTTCAAAATTCAGTATTTTTTAATTTATATTTTTTTTAATATACAAATACATGAGAAATACATTAATTGGATTTAAAAAAAATAATCCTAATATTTTGTATCAAAAAATTTTGATAGTTTTTTTAATAAATTTTTATTATAAAATTGTATCAAGATTGAAATTAATATGTTATATCAATTAATTATAGATTTTAATCATTTTTTAAAAAAATTAAATATAATCAAAATTATTTTTTTTTAAAAAAAATTATAGGATTGAAACAATTGTCAAAAATATTTATTGCTAAAAATTCAATATCGTTTGTATGTTACACAGGTTTTTTCCTAATTGGTATCGAAACACATGTCCAGTTTAAATTAGAATCAAGTAATTAAATTCGTCTAAACTTATTAATGTATACAATTTAATTGAAAATTAAAATATATAAACAAAATGTAAGAATAAATCATTACATGTATATCTATTGTTCGTGTTGAAATTATAATAACAAACTTTCCATTGAATTTAAAAACGAAAATAATCAATTCAAAAGTGAAACAAGACGTTCAAGTGCATTCGAATGAAGTGAAATTGTTAAAACATGGTTGGTAACTGTTTTTAGTATTTTTTTCTTTAAAATAAGGCTATTGTTGATAAGTCGATAAAACATTTGTGTGTGACATTTTTTTTTTCAAAAAAAAAAAGTTCATCGGGTCGTGAATATCGAACCGTTGAACGAGAGGAAAAAAATTGGCTGCACCGCAGTGTTCGTACAGTGAAATATACAACTATTAACTTCTTGCATTCAAGTTGCCAAGATTGAAAAATTGGTTCTTCCGTTCCCAC
>CP092088.1:57153768-57158768 GCA_029203775.1 Neoneuromus ignobilis | reverse complement strand
ATTGAAATTAGTAAGCCATATCTAAATACACATATTTTTAATAAATGTCAACCTTTTATAGACGATAAAACCTTCTATCATGATATTAATTAACTATATCTGGAAAAAGAATATAAACTACAAGAATATTTCCTTGGTTGTTAAATATATTTTTCAATAATAATTATTTTTTTAAAAAAAATTGAAATAAGTTTTAGGTACTAAAAATTAAAAGGAAAATAATTTTTACACAAATTTGTCATTCTAATATTATAAAATTGTTCATTAATTACATATTGCTTATTTGATTCAATTATATGTATTTCGAATGCCATTTTGTTATCAATATAGTATAAGGTAGTCTAAATTAGACTGAATGATAGTAATTTGGACCACTCTATATTATACTATACAATTTGATTATAGATAACTTTTATAAATTATGTCGACTTATGATTCTTTTGTGTGAAAATGAATTTTCCACAGCACCTAAATAAATAGTACAAAAAAATGCATCGAGTTTTATTTGTAAATTAGGAAGATTTATTTCATTTTTATTTACAAATAATAATAACTGTTATAAATATGTTACTGTATATAAATAATATCTGATCAATTATGAATATAAGATTCATAAAATTGGCATATTAATCATAACAACTTAAAAGGAATATAAAATAGCTGTACATTTTATCTTCACGGAAATTAAATTCTCTCATGTCTAAGACGTGAATGGCGCCCTTTGGACACGGCGCCATTATACGCTAAACAACTTGAATAATAATGTGCAAAAACATAATTATTCTCACTTTCAATTTAAAAATTTACTCGTTCACCTCATATTTATTTACATAAATGTTTTATATTTTTATTTCCTTAAAAATACATATAAGTTAAATTACTAAAAAAGATAAAATTGCTTGTTTTTCAAACTACTATTCGGTATTATATTACTATAATCAAGTCTAGGTCACTAATATTGCATCTAACTAAGGTTAAATTCAGTACTCAAACATTTTTTCTAATTCTTTAAGTATTTTTTTAAAAAATAATCTACTTAAAGATACGAAGGATGTAGAATATTAGATGAAATTTAATTAAATAATATTACAAATTAATATTATTATGGTTTAACAAGGAAAACTAGTAAAGTTTAAAAAAGTGACTTTAAGAAAAAATAATCATTTTTCTCAAAGTCTGAAATATTTAGATAAATTCGTAAAAAAATACTAATCAGTATTGTGAGTATATTTTTGTCTTTTAATTTTTACATATATATATATATATATATATATATATATATTTATAATCATTATAAAAGCCTATATTTGCCCACACTTGAGTGAAAGTCTCATCAAATGTCATTTAATCTTCTGAAAAAATTCCCAAAATTCTTTCATTATTTTTTTCAGGGATAATCTCATCCTATCCTCACTTTTATAATATTTTACAATACTATTCCTCCATCTTTTATAAAGTCTCTTCCAGAGTTTATTTTTGTCTTTTAGTCATTACTCCACAATGATTTTTGTTTATTTCTTATCTTTTCTTCTTGCTATATGGCCAGTCCATGTAATTCCATCGATTTTATTTGTTTTACTACATCAACTATCCTGTCTGTTCTTATATCCATTCACAGATTTTCTGATCATATTTATAAATTCCTAACATTATCCTTTCCATACATCACAGGAACATCAAAAGTTTTTGCTTCATTTTTGTATCCAGTATCGAAGTTTCTGATTCATAAGTACAAACATGTAGTACACACTGATTATTTTATTTCTGTTTCAGGTTCAATTTACTCTTCATTATACTATACATTCTTCCAAATATCACTCAGGTTGCTCTATTTCTCTATCTAATCTCTGGCCATACATCACTATCATATCACACACTTTTTCCAGGTATTTTATTTTATACACTGGTTCCAAGTATTGCCTCTAACTATATATATATATATATATATATATATATATATATATATATATATATATATA
The DNA here is from genome assembly GCA_029203775.1 of Neoneuromus ignobilis. Taxonomy (NCBI): domain Eukaryota; kingdom Metazoa; phylum Arthropoda; class Insecta; order Megaloptera; family Corydalidae; genus Neoneuromus; species Neoneuromus ignobilis. The sequence continues at coordinate 57,156,789 of CP092088.1, read as the reverse complement.
TATATATATATAAATCCATTAAACATGATTTTAGTTTAACATAAATGAATTTTTGTCCCCAACACCATAATGGTTAAAAAGTGTTATTTTTTTAACAAAAAGGCTCTGACGATGAAGGCATTGTCATCGAAATGCACATCAGTCAACATAATTATAAACAATAAGTGATTATTGAACACTTTATAACCATTGTGGTATTGGGGATAAAAATTCATTTGTGTTAAAGTGAATCCACCAGAGTTCCAAAACAAATAATGATTTTAGTTTTTTCGATATTTAGTTGTAATCTAACCTTTACACTTTTCTCTGAAAACGTTTCAAATAGCACTTTTAACTCCTTTGAGATTTCATTTCTTTGTAGTACGTTATCATCAAATCGTAGATGTGACAACTATTCTCTATTGAATTAATATCTTTATTTTCGATGCTTACCTTTCTCATTACTTGCTCTAGAACTATATTTCATTCTTTGGGTGATAAACTTTCTCCTTATCTAACCTAATTTTGTTCCATAGATCTTCTATTTTAAGTTAGTCTACTGAAATTTTTATACAAATTTTTTTAATAATTTCTGATAATTTTTTTTCCTAACTCTTCCAAAAATCAAAATAACTTTGGAATGTCAACTGAATCAAACATTTTTTTTCAAAATCTATGCACGCCAAATATAACGGTTGTTGAAAGAATTATTTTTATAGAAATCTGATATATATATATATATATATATATATATATAAATAAAAGATTATACTGTTGATTGCATTTCAAAATAAGATAGAGAAATATTACTTGTTTACAAACAAGATTCAATCTTATGACCTTTCGAATGGTATACATTTTTGTCTACGACTTTTATAAATTGCAACTAAAGATTTCCATATATATATATATATATATATATATATATATATATATATATATATATATATATATATATATATATATATATATATATATATATATATATATATATATATATATATATATATATATATGTATAAGGTGGATTATAATACAAAAACAACATACTCGAAAAGAGAAAAACACAAATGTACAAGAATTCATCGAACCTCTGCGAAAAAAAACAGTTATCTGTTGGGTTTGTTGTTGTGGCTGTTTATAGAAGCAACTTTTCATGTGTAGCGTACAAGAATACGAGAAATTCCATACGCATTTACAACACACATGGTTGTATCTTCGTTCCCCGCGTTGCATTTCAGTGAGGAGTGGCGATGTACATGTTATTTAAATGATGCTAAAAATAAACATTTATATGGCTTATCAACATATATCTATTTACACTTTACACACATAACGTACACTTTTTTATAAGGAAGACATCGCACACGTGACAAATATCATATATTTTCCTCGATAACAATTGATTTGTATATTTACATACATTTGTGAATCATATATATATATATATATATATATATATATATATATATATATATATATATATAAATAATTCTTCACATATATAATTCTTTTATATACATATATAGTTATTATAATATAATTATTTTTTCAATTAATAAAATAGAGAGAATAAACGTTAAAAGTTCAGTTATAAGTATTTAATATATTGAATTTGTAAACAAAAATGAATAAAAATTAATATTTTTTTTAAAAAAATAACTTCACAATTGGTTGAAGTATTTTTTTCGAGAAATTTTTAAATTTTTGATTCGAAAGCAGTATTACTAGATATTTTATAATAAAATGCTCTGATGATTATGACCAACACGAAAATACCGCATTATTTATGAGATGACCAAACATAAATATATATATATATATATATATATATATATATATATATATATGTCTAAATTGATTTAAAAAATCAGATATTGTATAGCAATTCAATTAAGCCTTTTATTGCTTGTAATAACTTCAATTGAATACATATATATTCTTAATGTATTTCTAAAAATCACACACACACACAAACACACACACACATATATATATATATATATATATATATATATATATGTGTGTGTGTGTGTGTAATTTTAAAAATGCATTAATAAAACTATAAACAATAAATTAATTAAACCAAATATTAATTTCAAATTTACAGTAATGATTTGGTATATTTTGAATGTGAACATTAAATATATAATTATTTGATATAGAAATTGATACATCTTCTCTCTCCTTGCTCTATATATGTATAATTATTTTTTTAATTAATAAAACGTAAAAAGAATAAACATAAAAAATACAATTATATGCATTCAAAATATTGAAATTGTAAAGAAAAGTAAATAAGATTTTTATTAAAATTTCTATAACATTTTTACTAAATTCTTCTAAAAAAATAATTTCATAATTTATTAAAGCATTTTCTTCGAGAAATTTTTGATTCGAAGACAGTATTATTAGATTTTCTATAATTTATATCAAAACCCTCTGATGATTTTGTCCAACTTTCATTCTGACTTTCAATATGAAAATACTACAATACATATGGAATGACTCTCTCTCTCTCTCTTCTCCCTCCTATATAATTAATTATAAAAGATATATTTTTTTCAATTATTTTATTGCTAAGAAAATATTTTTTTTAAAAAAACTTCATATAAAAATATAGTTGTTAATATTTTGTAAATATTGAAATATATTTTATATAAATTTGATAAACAATAACAATAATTTTTTTTACTTATGATTTCATTAACCAAGTTCAAACTTGCAACAATTTTCTCAAACAAATTGTATAAACAACTACTAGCCAAATATATTTTTAAAAATACGAACGTGAATAATATTCAATTTTATTTGAAACTTCAATAAGAAGTGTTTAATTTGTATTATTTATTTAAATATTGTGTACTGTTAAAAAATATTAACATATTACTTTTGTAGAAAAGATGATACTTAGTACAAATACCTCGTTTGAAATTATTATAGTAAATATTTCAAATTTGAACCAATTTTCCCAATATATCTTTATATAAAAAAATAGTAAAATATACAAAAATATTTCTTAAATCCAATATCAGTTATAAA